>JAGVVM010006791.1:0-12325 GCA_019149425.1 Psidium friedrichsthalianum
CTTATTACCCCTAATGAGTCACGAACCCATTAAAGATTGTCACCTTGGATACTGAGAATTCCATTCATATTGTAAAATGATATTAGGATTTGAATGAAATTAGTCATGATTGTTTTTGTATTTCTCGTTGATCTTCACAAAAGTATTGATGAATGTTGTGACCGCAATGCTATATTTAAATGTCGTTAAAGGCAAGATTGGCCTAAGTGAAGGAAGCATTAGGCTGAATTGTTCCCTAACTACCGAGAGGTTTTTGATCTTATAACTCGAATCCCCGACATATAAACCTGTTCTATAAATGGGATTTATCAGATCAAAATGAGAAACATGAGATTGTTAGCATAAAGTTCGCCTGTTGCCCAAAATTTCCCAAAGATCTGGGATTGATGATGATGATTACGGATTCACCTTGATAAGATATAATTACATTTCATTTCTCTAATTAGCCTAGCATCTCTAAGATTGGAACTGCATCTTATGGATGTTGTGGACAGCATATCTATAATGGCTCATTAACGCTGATATTTATATATGAAATTTCGCGAGGGTTGCAAAATGCCTGTGTATGCACTCGCCACATATTCTCAATAAGTTCAAGTCTTGTACGGATTAATAATCGCATTGCATGTGGTTCTACGTCACGTGAGTTCCTATTAAGGAAGGGTACACAAATATCCTATCTGCCCATGCGTATTTATTATAAATCGAAACGGATTTTGCTTTGTAGCAGTTTTATGTGACAATCTGAATTTAATTGGAACTCCAGAAGATAGTTAAACTGCTGAGTATTTGAAATGGATTTGAAGGTAGCTTTGGGTAAAACCAAACTTTGTCTTGGTCTAGAGCTTGAGCATAAGTAAAGAGTAATTGTTCATCACACATACATTGAAATGTTGACTTAAACTTTCAATTGGACAAATCTATCCATTAAGCACCCCTATGGTTTTACGTCTCTAGTCCCCCAAGGATCCTTTCAATCCCAAACTCCATGAAGATAGTTACTTGTCTTGAAGTGCCATATCTCCATGCAATTGGGTCTTTGTGTCTTGGCACAAGTCGCAGACCATATATTTTTGCGATATTTTTTAAAATTTTGCACGCTTAGTTCTGAGCCAACTCGAAACACTAGAGAATGAGTTATATATTTTTTGTTTATCTCCGAGGAACCATAGAATTTGGGATTATATTATTCTAGAATTCCACTACCTCTGATATAGTTGGTATGGTTATTTTGAATATAAATCTGATCCACCTAAGGCTCGCTCTCAATCTGTTATTATTTTGTTATTAACGTCACTCTGTCCATTTCATGGCTTTTCTACTACAAAGCATCGCAGTAGCTACATCTTCTAACCACTAAGATTATTGCTTTATATAAGTCTTGAAGAGAGTGTGTTTGGTTAAGATCCATTATAACACATATTCACAATTCTTATTGTTTAACACTGGTTACAAATTCTCCCACCATAATTTATGAAGACAATGTTGCTTGTATTGCACAAGTTAGAGGATCATATATCAAGGTGACAGGACCAAGCATATCTCACCAAATTTTTTTTTGGTAAAGGTAAGTATAAGATTAATTAATCAAATCGCATACAATCTAAACCGGAGCACAGGGATCCAAAAACAACCCTCCACCAGAACCTACGCAAATGTAGAGGCGGGTGCAAGGTTGGGCAGAGGATATGCACAAAGAGCTAAAGGGGGAACAAACCCCCGAAAACAAAAGGAAACAAACTAGACAACCACAAACCGAAACCAACTAAGAGAGCACCGAGAGAGAACAGCCCCACGAAACCAGGATGCGCCTATTCCGGGGGTTATCTTCCACTTCCTTGAAAGTCAAAGTTTTGTCCTGAATAACCTTAGCAAGGTGAGCCTTGAGCGCAGCGGCGTCACAACTCTTGTTTCTAAAGATAATATTATTACGTTCCAACCATATCAAGTGATATAGAGCCGCAAAGGAAAATCGGATGATGCAGTGGTGGAAGCGTTGTCCCCGAACTTCCTGGAAGCCCAATAGAGATTATCCCACCAAGATCCATTCCGCCACAAATACCGCACCTAGTAGCCCAAAAACCGGCCAGGGAGCCCGTAACAAAGCAGCCAAAAAATAAGTGGTCCACCGAATCTGGCCTACATCGGCAGAAAGGGCAAACGCCATCTGAAATTCTCCGGTAGCTCAGTAGAAAGACCTGAGTGGGCAGCCTATTAAGGGTGGCCAGCCACAACAAAAAGGAATGCCGATGAGTAATATGGCAATCCCAGATAAAACGATACCAGTAAACAGACCTGCCTTTACGTCTGATGTCATTCTAGGCGGAAGCAACCGAGAAATTCCCGATGAATGACAAAGCCAAGTAAAACGGTCCTGCCTAGTCGAGGCAAGGGTCGAAGGAAAATTAGTCCAAGTGTTAAGACAAACCAAAGCAGCACTAGGCGTGTAATCACCTTCACAGAAGTCTCTAACCGTCACCATGCGGGGAATGCCAGACTGGTATATATCCCAATCAGAGAACAGCTTGAACAGCGGACCATATGTGTGCCATGGGTCGAACCAGAAGGAGATATCGGCGCCATCACCAATGCGCCACCGACAGCGAGAAAGAAACATGGCCGAAGATCCAGGATCTTTTTCCAAGCCCAAGAGCAGAAGGTCGGCTTGTTAGCTACCCAAAAATTCTTACTCTTTAAATAGGTGGAATGAATCCACTTGCACCAAAGCGATTCCTTATTCGAAAAGAGAATCCAAATATGCTTAAGCATTGCTGCCTGATTGCAATTTAGCAGCCGTCAAATACCAAGGCCTCCTTCTTCCTTGGGCAAACAAGCAATCGACCATGGAACCTTAGCTCCACCCACACCTAGTCCCAGGCCTTTCCAAAGGAACTGCCGAAGGACCAGCTCAATGCGATTCGAGATGGACTTAGGAAGAATAAACACGCTCGCCCAAAAGTTGTTAATGGCCCGAAGGACTGACTTTATAAGTTGAAGCCGCCCAGCGAAAGAGAGAAACCGTTGAGTCCAAGATTGGGCTCTAGATGTTATAGTATTGACCAAGCAGTTGCAATCAAATTTGCTCAAGCGTTTAGACACAATAGGGACACCCAGATAACGGAAAGGAAGCGTACCTTCAACAAAACCAAGAGACACCAACAACTCATCCTTCAAAGTGCTAGAGTTACCGAAGTAGTACATCTCACTTTTCTGATCGTTGGGGTTAAGGCCCGACCAGGTTGAGAACTTATGTAGACCATCTTTCAATAGAGCAACCGAATCCTTACTGGCCTCAGAAAAGAGGAGCACATCATCAGCGAAAAACAGGTGGGTCAACCGAGAAGGCTTACATCTCCAGAAATGCTTGAAACCTGGCTTCCTCGCTTGGCCTTCAAGAATACCCGAAAAGATTTCCATAACCAGAGTAAAGAGGTACGGCGACATGGGATCGCCTTGCCGAATCCCTCTACCACTGGAAAAGAAGCCGTGAAGCTCCCCATTGACAGAAACAGAGAATTTGGGAGAGCGAACACATTCCATCACCAAATTAACAAACGGCGTAGGAAAACCAAAAGCACACATGACCAGCTCCAAGAAATCCCAATTGACAGTATCATAAGCCTTATGGAAGTCCACTTTGATAGCACATTTCGGAGTATATGGCTCAAGATGAAATCCGCTAAAAAGCTCTTGAGCAATGAGGATATTATCGCTAATCCGTCGGCCCTTAACAAATGCATTCTGGGGGAGGCTAATTATGGACGGAAGAGGAGAGGCCATGCGATTTGCCAAGATCTTAGTAATGCATTTGTACACAGTATTGCAACACGAAATAGGCCTAAAATCCCCATCTTAGAAGCATTCTGTACCTTAGGAACCAGGGCAATAATGGTAGTATTCATCTCCTTCAACAAAGTCCCGGTCCGAAAGAAGTCTTGAATAGCCACCGTTACCGAATGGCCAATTATATCCCACGTCTTCTTGAAGAAGTCTACATTGAAACCATTGGGACCTAGAGCTTTGCCACTACCAGAGAAAACATGGTTTCCCGAATCTCCACTTTCGAGATCGGTCTTTCTAAAAAACGAATATGAGCATCAGACAGAGGATTGGAAATAACAGAGCACACTTCTTGTATGGATGGGAGGTTATGTCGTGGCCCAGCAGCAAATAGCCTCTTAAAATACCCCACGATATGATCATGGACCGCTGGCATATCAGTCAGCAACGAACCATCCCCATCCACAACGGAAAGGATTCTGTTTTGCTGGTGTCTCTTGTTAACAAAATGATGAAAATACTTCGTGTTAGAGTCACCTTCCTTAAGCCATTTCAACAGAGATTTCTGCTTGAAGAAGGACTCTTCTTGTAGTCTAAGATCCACGAATGCCTTTAGCCGAGATTTCTCCAAGTCAGCAAGATACTGGCTGAAGGATCAAGTGCAAGAGCTTCCTGAACATCCAATAGAGCTTTCCTAGCTTCCAGAGTACGAGAGGATATATCTGAGTAGGACTCCTTATTCATCTGCTTCAATCGGCCCTTAAGAAGCTTCAGCTTCCTACATAGGCAAAACATAGGAGAGCCTGCCATCTGGGTGTCCCATACTTGGGCAACCACTGAGCAAAAATCCGGGTTAGAAAATCAGTAATTGAAGAATTTGAATGGCTTCCTCGAGCCAGGTTGAGGGACAACACGGACAGTCATGGGAGAATGGTCCGAGATCCCTGGAGGTAAAAAGAAAGCCTCCGAGAAGGAGAGAACATTCCTCCAACAATCATTAATAAGAACCCGATCAATTTTCCTCTGTTTACGGCGTGGCCCCGAAAATGTCGACCATGTGAATCTAAGGCCAGAGTACCGAAGGTCATCCAATCCCGCCCGCTGTAAGCATTGGCCAAATTCATCAAAAGCCGGAATCCAGCGGTTGGAACTACCAACTCTATCCGAAGGGTCTTTAATAGCATTGAAATCTCCCGCCACAAGCCAAGGAGAATCCTTATAAAAGACACTCAGCTGTTCAAGAGCAGCCCACAAAGTTCTTCTAGAGCCAAAAGAGTGACCAGCATATACGATAGTAATATAACAAGCCACATTAGTAGCAAGCCAGTGAAAACTACCATTGATAAACTGATCTGAGGCAGATAAGCTTCCAAACATCACAACCCGAGAGTCCCAACCAAACCATATACGACCCCGAGGAGAGTCCACATAGTTAGCTAACCAAGTCCAATTCGGAATAAGGGAAGAGGACAAACAGAAAAGAGATGCACCGGAACTTTGGTTTCCAAGATGCCAATACAACAAAGGTTATTAATCTTAACAAAATGCCTAATCTCAGCCTGCTTCAAGGGGTGATGCAATCCCCTGATGTTCCAAACTCCAAGCAACATATTTACAAGAGAAAGGATGAGGCTTACCATTTGTTCCCGCCTCGCTTCCTCCTAGAGGAAGCTTTTAATTTTCCAGCCGGAGTGGTACCTTTTTGAGGATCATTATGCTGGACAGTCCCAGACGAGGTAGCTGCCATCACTTTAGTAAGATCAGCCTTCATGCCACTAAGAGAGTCTGTCTTTTGTTGCCGGGAAAGTTGTGCAATTGGAGCAAAGAGATCCTCATCTCCTTCACTCCCCACATTACTAATTGTGTCTTCCATCTCATCCTCAGAGCTAGATGAAGACGCCATCGAGTCACTTGATTCACCGATGCTCATCTCCGGAGAGTCACGGATTAAGTCCTCACCAGGGACAAACAAACGATTCTGAACATCACAAAGAGCAGAAACAACCTGTTGCTTCCCGGAAGTAGTAGAAACTTGCTTCTTAGAGCTAGATTTCTTCCTCTTCTCAACTGTCTTCCACCCATCAAGAGGCTGAGGGGGAGGCTGGGCAGTATCTTGCACCACCTCTGTATCATCCATCATAAGACTAGTGCGATTCAGGGCCTGAGGAGAAGACTCGGGCTGCATTAGTGACGGCACTGGAGTTGGTTCCTCAGCATTAGCTTGGCTCTTCTCAGCACATCGATGGCCGAAAATACCACATTTGCTACAAGCCAGCGGTCGCCATTCATACTCGACTATAATAGGATGCACCATCCCATTATCCAATTCCACTTTAACAGAATTCAGCAAAGGAGAATTTGCCGTAATTTCCACACATACGCGCACAAAAGTGAGCAATTTCAAGTTAGCCGTATGAAGATCCACATGGAGTGGTTTACCTATCGCACTAGCAATTAAGCTAATTGCCTCATCAGACCACATGGAGAAGGAAATAGACTTCAACCGAATCCACACCGGAAGTGCGACGTGCCTATCGTTCTTGAGAATCATATACAGGTGCCATTGTTGAAGAATTAAAGGGACTCTTGAGATCGTGATATGTCCACTATTCAAGATTTTCCTTCGGAATTCCGCGTCGGGAATATGGAAAAAGAAGAAACCATCATCATTAGCCATAACTTCAATGACATGAGGACCCCAGATATGTTTAACAGCCATTTCCGTCGCCTTAAAAGAAAGTTGCCTGCCGACAAAATACCCTACCAGACACGATTTCTATTTGGGGTGTGCTTTCTCCAGCACCTCATCAGAAATACGCACCGCGGTCTGCCATTCACAATTTCAGGAGGTATATAAGAAAGTGAGTACCCCTTTTCAGCCAATTTAGCAACCGTCGCCCAAGACCGCTGAGGCTGGGCCTGACCTGTGTCCTTTCGGGGAGGCCTAGAGGTGGATCTTCCCCGACTCCTTGAGCGCCTATTCTGGCGCCGTTCTTGTCCTCCATTTGCATCTAGAGTGATGTCAATACCAGTAGGTTGTCCCCCAGAGGATAAATTAGGAGGAATAGCCCCGGTAGACAGCTTTCCAGTAATAGCAGGGGAACGAGTCTCACAAGGAGCCATCTTTCCTTGGGCTCCGAAGCTCACACTTGGCCCTTGCTCAACACCTTTGCCAGCCAAAGCCTTCCTCAAATCAACAGAAGGTTTGCTCGGGACAAGCTGAATGGCCGATTTTGGCGCCATGAGCAATTCACAGCTTAACCATCGAACAGACACAGTAACAGGGAACTCACAAAAAGAGCGCAAGTCACAGGGCAACCCAACACCAAAACCAACCAGAAGGGACAATGAAGGGGTGAGGCGACCCCTATATCCAAGAATCAACAAGAACAAGCCGCCGGATTACCTCGAAATACAGAAATTCCGATGGAGCTACAGTACCGCGAGCCAAAACTCAGATCTGTAATGCCAGGCACGGGAGAGCACAGAACGAAAATCCCACCGGTGAGACTGCAGGGGAGTGGGGGGCGACCCCAGACACCAAGCACCACCAAGATCCAACAGGTGGTTCGCCGGAGAAAGTGAGCTTCCTGCCAGAACAGTGCGCAAGCAAAGCAGGAGCGGAAAACAGCCCGAGCTACAGTGCAGAGCACATTAGGGCGCGAATGATTAATTAGAGCAATTCACCAAAATTTTTTTATACTCACGAATTCCAAGAAAGTTGACAAATTGATGTTAAACATATTCAATCCATAAATAATCTTGCAGATCTTTTTACTAAATCATTATCAACGTCAACTTTTGAGAAATTAGTATATGGCATTGGTATGTGACGAGTTCGCAAGATGCAAGATTGACAAGCCCTAAAAGTGGCTATATAGCTCAATTGAGGGGGAGATATTATGAACTATGCATTGCACTCTTTTTTTTCCTTTTGTCCAGTTTTTCATACAGGGTTTTTTTGACTTAAGGTTTTTAATAAGGCAATCTACCCAGCGTATAATAAAAGATGAACATCCAAGGGAGAGTGTTATAAATATGTTGATATGGATGTATCATCTCTTCATCTCCCCTATTATTATTGTTGTTGTTGTTGTTGTTATTGTTGTAACGTTTTCTACCTTTTCACTTTCCTCATTATTAGTGTAACCTCTTCGTCTTCCTCTATTAGTAATATTCATGAATCATTCATGTACCTTCTAACCTATAAATAGAGGCTTTGTAAACTTGTTGAATAATTGCAGAAGAGTTCATGTTTGCTCCATACTTCTTTCTTATCTCTTATTTTCTTTCGTTATATTTCTAAGTTGATTCCAAGGATCACCGTTTACTTCACAATAGAAACAACATATTTTACTTTAACAATATTAATATCTCCATTCAAGATAACTTGAACCTATTTGAATTGATTCTTACTCTTTACTTTTATCTTAATTGAAAACTTGTGACTCACACATTTTGAATTTTAGGCAAAAGAAAAATCAACAAGCATTAGCTCTCCCTCAAAAGGAGGTAATCCAATCGCTTTTTTCTTCTTCTTCTTATCGGGGTTGTTTCACAAAGGCTCATTCTCACCATTCTCGCACGTACAGATTTAGAGCTCTACCGAATGTTCAAAGAGTGACTTGTGTGGGGATAGGAAAAGGGCTTGTGAAAGACCTAATTGAACTAAGGTGAGCAACTGCCAAATGACTTTCCATCCCAAACACTCGAAACTATCATGAAAATGCAAATATCCACACGAGAAAAATCACATATAATTTTTTTTCCTTATCTTTTGAAGCTTAAATAACACTTTAGATTTTGGCAGATTGCTTTTCCTTAATCCCAAACAATCAATTTATTTCTTTCGCGATAGAAATTGATTTAACTTACTCGAGGTTTTAACGATTGTGATATTCCATTTTGGATGATTTTCTATAATTATAGATAACAGACGACTCTAATTAATTCTAGGATTGAGATTAAGATTAAAGATTATGTAGTCTAGATTGGCCCTAGAAATTCAAATTTTCTTATAGGCCAAATCCAAGCACAAGAGACCAAGAAGTTCTAAGACCTAGGGCTTTTTGCTTCAACAAGTGACACAGTGCCAAACTCAATCCATGTTGCTAGGAAAATATGCAATATGTTGATTAGATATAGATGAGATCTTAATGTATTAATTAAATATAGAAGAGATTTCAATGTATCGATTAATGCCCGTTTAATAATACACCATTTGGGGCGATGTTTTTCGGTGTTAATTATCAATTATGGGACTTTTCCAGTTCTCCATCAGAAACAGGTCCAAAATTCAAATCCAGGTACATTAGTATGGGATGTCTCCTTGCCCATGGGTGGCTCTTTACTCCCCACAAGTCTTTCTCAAATTGCATGAGCGAAACAAAGAGGAGCACATTCATTTGGGGAGCTGAAAACATTAGGGAAAATTATGAAAAAACTCATAAATTTGTTGTAGTTGGGTCAATTCAATTTTTTTGGGCCAATTGAATCCTGAACTTTTTATATTTATGTCAATTTGGCCCGTTCAGCTAATTTTAAATTGAAATGGCTAACGTGGATAATTTTTTAATAATATCTTAATGAATTTTTGAATTTTTTAAATAATTTTTTCTTTTTCTCTCTCATTTTCTAGACCTAGGGTCAGCGAGGACAAGGATGCCAAGGTGAGGGCCAGGATGCATGGCCCCCTTACCTAGATCTGGCAAGGGACGCGACGCTCTTGCCAAATCTAGCTAAGGGTGGATGTTGTGGCCCTTACCAGCTTCATCAGGGGTTGGCGAGGGCGTCCCCAGCCCTAAGTCAGGAAAAAGGGAAAAGTTAAAGAAAATAAAAAAGAAAGACAATACTATCATTTATTATTGAAATATTATTAGAAATATCTACTTTGCACTGGCTATCCTACATGGAACAGCCGATATCCAAGTCAGCGATTTTGACCAAAATTAGTCAAACGAACTCAATTGGAAAAATGTGCAAATGTTTAGGATTGAATTACGAAAAATTAATGCCTAATTGGCACAATTAAAATAGATTTGAGATTTTTTTAGTAATTTTACCGAAAACACTAAGCCATAGAATTTCCTGTTGCTAAAAAAGGAGAAGTACGTTACAAGTGCCATAAGTTGTGTACAGCGTTCATTTTAGTACCAAAATTTTAAAACGATTACTTATTGCCAAAGTAGAAGAAAAATGATCACTTAAGTATCAAATCGGAGAAATTTCAGCCAAATAAAATACGTGATTTTTATATTTAAATTTATTATTTGACGTGGCAAATTTTTTTAAAAACTCTGGACATATGAACTTCTAAGCTAAATAATTAAAAAAATATTAAATCAAATAAAAAATAAGGTAAAAAAGAGGGGAGAGGGGGAGGATTGGTCTAGGTGGCGAGGGTGGCGGATGGCTAGTGGGTCGCCGAGCCCTAACCAGTAGTTGGCGACCCCACCGACTGCAGGTGAGGCTTGACCTCGCAGATCTGGGCAAGTTCAAGCCTCGCTCTCGCCCAGCATGCCTGACCATCGCGGATTGCTTTTGCCTTGAGCATAAGGCCAAGGCATGGCCCGCATGACGGCAGTGGAGATAGGGAGAGGGGTCTACTTGGAGGCGGTGACGAATTGGGGGGTTTGGGATTGGAAAATGGGCTTGTATGATGGTTTGCTCGAGGTTTTGAAGTTCGAAATGTCTTTGAGAAGTGAAGAAGAACATGAAGAAGAAGATGGCTGGTCCGATAACTCCATTGATTTTGGCCAAAGGTGTTGACTTTTTGTAGAAATTTGTGATCATAGAAGGTGAATTGCGAATTGGGCGAGGCCTCGCATATGTTTGGTGGGCGTCGCCGGCCATTCCTCACCCTCGCCACTGAACCAACCCCCCCTTACTTTTAAAAATTTGTCGCTTATTTTCTATTTAATTGTTTTAAAAATTTTACTTAATTTCTAAATTTAGTCCACGTGGACTCTAGTGAAAACACATCGGCTCATATAATAATATAAAATAAGGCCATAGGATTTCTAACAAGAAGATTAGTGTTGACACCTAAGTGCTCATTTTTTTTTAAGTTTGCAATTAAGTAATTGTTTTAAAACTTTTGACATTAAAGTAGGCATTGTACATAATTTATGGTACTTGTAATATACTTCTTTCCTAAAAAATGGAACAACTACATAAGCATTAATATAAGTCGCTGCCCTTGTTGATTCAGAAAGCACACAACCAAAACCTTCTAGAAAGAGTAAAGTTTCCTAAGACGTCAAGAAAAGCCCCGTACTATAAACCCAAGGCAGAGAGAGACAATGAAAGCCCTGGACATCACAAAGCTTGCCAATCGCTACGCCAACTGTAGCCGCGGCTACCAAATTGAGGTTTCATTTGTTTCATAAAAAATGACTTTAAGGAAAATATTTTTCTGATTTTTTGGCGTTCGGTTTGTGGAAAATAAGTTAGTCAAGGAAAACATTTTCTATCCATAGAAAAAAAATTTCAAAAATGAGGAAAATATTTTCCTCTTTCAAAAAAATTTTCCATATCTTTTGTTCCTCCTCTCTGTTGACACAAAAAAAATTTTATCACTTTTTTACTTTATAAAATTAATTAAAATTTAAAATAATTCAATTAATTCAAAAATCAACTTTGGAACAATTTTGAGCAAAATTTTTTTTTAGAATAGCCAAAAAATAGAAAAAAAAATCAAATGAGGTCCAAAAAATCTGAGAAATAATCAAAAATTTTCTTTTAATTCTCTCTTCACCAGGCAATTTTATATTCCAAAAATTTATTTGGTTCCTCAAAATCCCTCTTTTGCATACTTGAACTAGCCTAAAGAAAATTCGTTTTATTGCAGAATTTCGGATCTATCGAGTGAGGCATGCCACGGTGGGGTCCTAAATTTTGTGTCGATCGAAGAAACCACTTTTGCTTTTGCAAGAGCCGGCCCGAAAACGGTCAAATCGGCCTGCTCAATGTCTACTGGTCCAATTGAATCGGACTGGTCGGACAGGTTTGACTCAATTGAACCGGACTAAACAAAAGCGTGAAACGCGCTGAGACAGAGCAACAACAGAAGCAGAGAAGCAGCACCTTCCCTTCCGTCCGACGCCTTCCCCGAAGCGTCAAAAAGGCGCAAAATGGGCTCAACTCTCTGCAAGTCCCTAGCCATGCCTGAAGAGATTGGAGAGCCGAAAGTGGAACTGTACAGAGCTGTGGAGGAGGGTACACGAAAAGAGGAGAATGAGAGCTTTTGAATCTTTTGAGCTGATGAATGGCGGAGTTCCAAGGGCGTGGAGTCCCCCAGGCGAGCCGGTTCATCAGGATAAGAGAGGGGTTCATTCCAAAGCAAAAAAGGAGTAACGAAAAAAGTTACGAAAAATTTGCTAGTACTTTCATTCGTCTCTCTGTGAGTGAGGTCGTCGTCGGCAGTGTGTGGGTCTCTTCCCTGGGCTTTGTACCTCGTTTCCGTCAAAGTGCGTTTGACGTCTGATATTGGGCTGTTACGCGTGCTTATCCCTGTGTTATTCTTATTGCGTTAACGGCGGTGGCC
>JAGVVM010006793.1:0-19488 GCA_019149425.1 Psidium friedrichsthalianum
GGACAGCTCCACCCAGGCCCCTACGAACTCCCCCCCCTTCAAAAGAGCATCCGATTTCACTCCAGGAGAAATGGGACCAAAATGCCCAGAAACTTAAGTGACGCAGACCTTTTTTTATAGATTAACATAGTACTTCAGGTCCTTATTTGAAACAATATGCATTTCATGCCCCTTTTTTGACATAATGAGAGCATTTTAAATTCTTATTAAAATAAAGCTACTTCAAACTCTTATTTGAAAAAATGATGGCACTTGGGCCTTTTTGAATATTTCCTTATTATTATCTTTGGTTGGGGCAATTCAATACTGCCAAAAGCGGATAACAAATTATATTATGCGGTAAAATTCTTTTTCAAGCAAACATCATTTATTATCAATTTGTCTCTTGCACCACCGGACATTCCGAATCCCATCGAAGAATTATTCAGTTAGGGCACTTCGTCGCTTTTTTCTAGGAAAAAAAACAAAACGAAAGTGGGGGACGAGCTAGGTTCATAACATCGTGAGACAGTTTGGTCCCCCATTTTCACGATTTAGGCTACTTTCATTTTGCTTGGCAAATGGCAACCACTCATTCTTAAAACCTTCGAATGAACCATATAGTAAGAAGATAAACCATGCGATGTCTTGTGTTTTATTTATTAACTACAACTAAAGCAATGTTCATCAGACGCGGAATTATGAGAACCATAAAGAGTGCAAAAAATCCTTAAATTCGTTTCCTACGCCAAGTAAAACCAATAAGTCAACCTCTCCGACGGGGGAAAATGTCGTCACATAAATTTGGAAAGAGAAAAAAAAAATGAAAAAGTTGACCTTATGCTAAGCTTAAAAAATATGAAGACAGTTTTACTTTTACCCCTCCTAAATTGGTTGCCAATTTATCATCACTATAAATAATTAGGATAAATACAATAAAAATCCTAAAACTAGACAAGAAAGTGCAATTAAGTTTTAAAACTTGTCAAATTGATGAAATCGAGTCTTCTATTGATTGAATTTTTTAAAAAATTTATGTCTCAATTGCACTTTCATGACAAGTTTTAAGATTTAATTATACATTTTGAAATTTTTAAAATTTGATCGTACTTTCATGATAAGTTATATAATTTGATTGTAATTTTTTGAAATTTTAACATTTTTAGCGTATTTATCTCCAAATAATTTGGACGCCGGAGCTTGACGGGAAGAGATTGAGCTGACGGGGAGAGATTAGTGGAGTCGAAACTCCCAACTATCTTACTGTAAGAATCCTGCTACAGGTAAAGGAAGGAAAAAAAAAAACTGACCGTTGACGGTTGACCCAACAAAAAATTCCTTAAACCTCAGGCACAAAAATAAAAGAAAAGGAAGAAAATCTTCCAAGATCAACCTCCTCCAGATAATATGACTAGCCCGTGGCAATCTGTTTGGACTGAGTTTTGACTTTTCTAAGATTTGCAGAAAGCATGCTTTGATTTTTGTTAATTCGAAAACGTGAAATTTTCAAATAATCAAATTGCGATGTGTGGAATCTTTAGTAACCATTCATTTATTTCCAATGAATTATCCAGCCCTTTTGTTGATTGCATGCAAGATGGCCAAGGATGGAGATATGTACATTCATTGTTCACTTATTCATATTATTTAGGCAAATATATACATCAAAAGCCTTGTGTTCAGAATATATTCCTCCTCTTCAAATACGATATTAGGGATCTTAGAAAATGGTAAGGAAGAACTTCGCCTTGATAGTAAGGCCGAAGAGTCTTATGTTCAGAATAAGAATTTAGTTGGATGCTAAAAATCTATCCCTATAAGTAAGAATGCAACCGGATGCTAAAAGTCAGTCTCCACAGAGTAAGGCTTCAAGGCCTGTGAAAGGCACCGCAATATGACTGAATTCTTACAAGTTCCACAAGGGGCCTCAAGAGGGCCGGATACCTATATTTGCTAAGCTCTATTATGAATATAAACACTTTATGATGCTTACTGCTGCACAATATCCTCAACTTTTTTCACCCTAAACTTGGCCATCACTACACAATTGCCCTCAAATTTTTTTTATATCATGAAAAAAAATCAAAAAACTTGTACTTGCATGACATACATATCCGCTATAACAATTCGATTCGCTATGTGTCTTTCACACTTGCCTATCGTGACACGAATGCCCTCAAATATCTTTTTTTTTTTTTTTGCCCTTTTTTTTGGGGAGGAATAGGAAAATCAATGTTGTTGTAAGATCTTTGTTGAGTCCCACGGCATTGCTAATCTTGGCTCACGACCACGATCCACCGTTGGATAATCCACGTGTCGGAAACTTCACTTACATACCTGCCTTTGAAATACACGTGCGGCACGTGAAAAAACTGTTTCTTTTAATGTTGAGATTGGATCTGGCCACAGTATGGGAAAGGGCCAAAAAAAGCAGCCAGAAGAGGAAAACAGGAAGATAAACCTTAAACTAATAAAGAAGAATGGGATTCAACAATGGCGGACGCACCTAGGCAAAGTTCCATTATTTGTACGTGAGAGCGAGCGCTTCCACCATCACTCCCCACTTCCTGCTCCTCCTCCTTGTCAACTCCCCCGATCTCTCTCTCTCCCCGCTGCCCAACCTCTCTCTCGCTCTCGATGGCCATGGGCGATGCTGCTGACGCTGGCATGGACGCGTCCAGAGGCGCCTCATGTTCGACGACGAGTACGTATCCGCCGTCCGCTCCATCCATTTCGTATATCGTGCCTCCTGGTCGCCTTCTTCTTCTTCTTCTTCTTCTTCGGTTTTTTCCCAGTTGCGATTATTAATCTTCTTCGGAGGATTTTTGGTTAGATAGGACTTGTTCGATTCGGTTGGCTTTATATGAATGGCGATCCCCCCGATTTTTCATCGGAAGGCGCGACGCTTCTGTTAGTCGAGCGTCGGCTTCGAAGGGGGAGTTTTGTGCTTAGGCTCAGGTCTCTGAGCCCCGTTAATTGATCCGTTTGCAATTGTGCGTTGCTCAGGAATTGCATGACGTTATGAACTCGATCCGCGAGTTGGTTATGTTTCATTTCGTTTCGATTTTGTTGTTCCATTTCTCCAGATCTTCTTCTTCTCTTCTTCTTCTTCTTCCTTTTGTTTTGCGTGTGTTGTTTTGCTCACCTTGTCGTTGTGTTGCAGATGCATCTTGGTGGATGAGAACGACAATGTTGTTGGTCACGAGTCCCAAATATAACTGTAAGAATGCTTGTTCTGGCTATGCAATTGCTCGTATCTGGCGATTTTGGCTTTGAACTATTTATTTTGTGATTTATTCCTTTTTTGTGCCCTTCAATTTGTTCTTTAAGATCATATTCTCAGTATCTACATGCATTTGCTGGTTGGCCTTACATTATCACTCTTCCCAGTTTGCTCTTCCCAGTTTGTCGAAATGTCTCATGTCGGATGGCAAGATAAATTATTGAATTTTGTGGTCTGCCAAGTGCATCCATGGATTGTGTTTCTCCGCGTTTTTCGTTCATCATATATCACTAGTCGCTTTGTCCTAGGCGATGTTGCAATTGATTGTGGTCGGTGCTTTGAAAATTCGCAGGTCATTTGATGGAGAAAATCGAGTCTGAGAATCTGTTGCATAGAGCCTTTAGTGTGTTTTTGTTCAATCAAAGTATGAGCTACTGCTTCAGGTATGAAACAAGCCATTCACTGGCTATACTTTTGTTATGTTATGCTCTAGCCTTTTTACCTTTCTTGCTGAAAAGGCGGTCGTTCGTGGGCATATTTAACTTTTGAGGCTTGTCTATTTCCTGGAACAGCAACGCTCTGCCACAAAGGAACTTCCCCCTGTGTGGACAACACCTGCTGCAGCCATCCATTGTACCGGGGAGTCTGAGATGATGCTGAGAACGCCCTTGGTAATAGAGCATATATTACCACACCCTGTGTTTCTTTTGTTATCTCTCTCATAGTAGTGGGAGACTTCAATTCACGCTTGTCCCTGCGGCTAATTAAGTCTGGCGTTACTTGCAATCATTGATGGACAGGGGCGAGGAATGCTGCACAAAGGAAGCTCTTGGATGAACTGGGCATTCCTGCTGAAGATGTGCCGGTTGATGAATTCATTCCTCTGGGTCGAATGCTGTATAGGCACCTTCTGATGGGAAGTGGGGAGAGCATGAACGTAATACTTCTTACGCTTATACCTCAGGCTTTCTTTTCCTTGGACATTTGATAGATTCTTAGTGCTGGCTTAGCGTATCTTGACTTTGCTTATTAACTGGCATCATTTGTAATTCTTAAGGCGTGTTTACATTGTATGTCTTGGAAAATCCAGCATTCTTATGACACTAGCGAATTTGCCGCTTAAGATCCGATGATGCACCTCATTTTACTTGGAAGGAATGTGGGTGGGAAACCCGGCATAAACCACTTTGATATTTGGTTCTTGTGATTCTCTTCTGGATTTTCTTGTGTTGATGGATGTCATATATTCTGTGTTAGTGGGATGAGTTGCTGCATGTTTCTTACTCATGCTCATGGATGGCATGCAAGCGACTTGATGTTTATGTAAATCTTTGCAGTTGATTACTTGCTGTTCATTGTTCGAGACGTGAAGGTCAATCCCAACCCCGATGAGGTCGCGGATATCAAGTACGTGAACCGGGAGCAATTGAAGGAGCTGTTGAGGAAAGCCGATGCAGGCGAGGGGGGTCTGAAGCTGTCGCCCTGGTTCAGATTAGTGGTGGACAACTTCTTGTTCAAGTGGTGGGATCATGTGGAGAAGGGGACACTGAAGGAAGTAGCTGATATGAAAACCATTCACAAGCTAACCTGAGATTCGTGGGGAGCAGCAGCAGCAGCAGCCTAATAAGGACGTAGATTTGGAACTAAGTCATTATGCATGTCGAGATAATTGCTATCATATCGAAAAGTTTAGTTTCTGCACACTTGTAGACGGACGCGTTGCAGTTGTGCTTTGCTTAATGGTTCAATCATGAAAATCAAGAGTTTCTGAATGCTTTTATATTCGTAGATGTGCCTGCCGTATAACATCGGAAATGAACTGATGAAAAGGAGAAGGGGCAAGTCTAACGTCATCTTGAAATCTGGAAAGACGAGATTTTCTTCTTCAGGATCTGCGGAATTGGAGTGAGGCTTGAGCTGTGATGCGTTTCTCCTTTTCGAAATCTCGACGCTTTTCGACCAAGGAAGGTCAAATTCCCTGGAAAAATCTCAAACATTTCAAATCTATTTCGATTTTTTTTATCTAAAAAAAATCTCCAACTTTAAGTTCAATTTTAAGTCTATCCTGAATTTTATTTTACCTAAACTTTAATTCCTGTTTGAAATCTACCCTAATTTTTTTTTTGCCCAATTTTTACTATAATTTCAAATTTGCTCCATTAACCCCTGTCCAAAAATAACCGTTAGTCATCCTTAATTTTCATATCTTAAAATGATTTCATTTTGGAGAATTTTTTCACTGGGGTGGGTTTAATATCCACATGGAAATGCCATTTATATTTGTACCTATCATCCATTACTTTGCCACTTTGCCAACATAGATTTTTTATTGATGTGAAAATGCCACTTCAAATTGGGATTGAACTACAGGATGAATTTGAAAATGCATTGAAGATTTGTGTTTTTTTAACCCAAAACCAAATTCGGGGTATATTTTGGATTGTACCTAAAGTTTGGAGTTTCTTTCGAGATAAAAAAAAGTTTGGGACAGATTTACGATTGGATATAAATTTGGGGTTTTTTTCGAGAAAAAAAAGTTCAAGATAAATTTGAGACTGAATCTAAAATTAAAGTTTTTTAGGGAATTACGCCCCAAGGGAGGGGAAAATACTCACAATATACACTATACAGAGCCTTCTTCATGAAAACTGTTTCATGCATCTTGAAAAAAAAAATGCTAAGACATATATCTTGAAAAAAAGCTCTAAAGATATGTATATCTTATTTAAGTGCGAGTTAAACACGTTGAATATAGAGGCAATATTCATTTGCTTATCAGGTCCAACAGATTAACTCAAATTCAGATCTTATCTATGTAAATGACTGATAAAAAAAAAAGTTAGTAGAAATTGTCATCTACATGTGCTAATTTTTATTGTTTAATGTTCCGAACTCAAGCCACAATCTAATTTCAGTCCTCTAGCTCCATGTAAATTCAATGCGAACATATCCTGCAATAAATTGAAAACATGTGTACTTGACCATGGATCTGATAAAAATGAAAAACCAAATCTGTCTCCCTTTCTCTCTTGTGACTCACTCGCTCCGAAAACATTGGCTCTCTCGGGCGTGCCATGAGAAGCCTCCTCAGACCTTCAATCTCTCTCGCCGCCAGGGTCCTCCTTTCGCGGAGCCACTTCAGGAGCGGTGCGTCACAGGCGATAGAACCGGCAGAACTCGCCTCCGTCTCGATTTGCAGCCCCTTCGCCCGGTGGGTCTTCACCGACAGCTCTCCTCCCCCTCCCGAATGGGTCGAGCCCTTCAACGACGTCTCCGACATAGCCTCCACCCCGCGGAACCCGACCCCGTCTCCGTGGGTGGGTCACATTCTCAATCTCTTAGACGGGTCCGCGGACATGGAGTTGAAGCTGGACGACTTTTGTCGTAAGTTCTTGATCAAGCTGTCCCCGAACTTCGTGTCTTTCGTGTTGCGGTCTGGTCAGGTTAAGGAAAGGCCGGACGTTGCCGTTAGGTTCTTCGGGTGGGCTGCTCGGCAGGGGAGGTACAAGCACAGGATTGAGTGTTACGTGTCTTTAATTGAGCTTCTCTCAATATCTGGGGATTTGGATGGAGTGACGAGTGTCTTTGCGGAGTTGAGGAACTCAGGCTTCTTGATGACCGTGTCGGCAGCGAATTCTTTGATCAAGAGCTTCGGCAGTGTTGGGATGGTGGAGGAGTTATTGTGGGTGTGGAGGAAGATGAAGGAGAATGGTATCGAGCCGAGTTTGTATACCTACAACTTTTTGTTGAATGGTTTGGTGGATTCCATGTTTATCGAGTCTGCGGAGCGGGTGTTTGAGGTGATGGAGAATGGGAGGATTGGACCTGATACTGTGAGCTATAATATAATGCTGAAAGGACTTTGCAAGGTGGGTAAAACCCAGAAAGCGATGGAGAAACTAAGGGATATGGAAACGAAGAGCGTGGGAGCGGATAAGATCACGCATATGACTTTGATTCAGGCGTGTTATGGTGAAGGGGATTTCAGTTCTTGTTTGGGACTTTACCGTGAGATGGAAGAGAAAGGTTTAGAAATCCCTCCTCATGCGTACAGTTTGGTCATAAGTGGGCTTTCCAAGGAGGGAAAATGTATGGAAGCATATGCTGTTTATGCAAGTATGACTAGAAATGGTTATAGAGCAAATGTGGCAATCTACACATCTTTGATTGATTCATATGCAAAATGCGGCAGCGTCGAAGAGGCAATGAGGCTCTTCGACAGAATGAAGGATGATGGGTTTCATCCAGATGAGGTCACGTATGGGGCTATCATCAACGGGCTGTGCAAAAATGGGAGGTTGGAGGAGGCACTTGCACACTTGGAGCAGTGTCAGAATAGTGGGGTGACAGCTAACGCAATGATATATTCTAGTATTATTGATGGTCTAGGGAAGGCAGGGAGAGTGGATGAAGCTGAGAAATTTTTTGAGGAAATGGCTGAAAAAGGATGTTCACGGGATTCTTATTGCTATAATGCCTTGATGGATGCATTTACGAAGTGCGGTAAAATTAATGAAGCACTGGCGCTCTTCAAGAAAATGGAAGATGAAGGTTGTGATCAAACAGTTTACACATTCACCATACTCATTGCCGGCCTTTTTGTGAAGCACCAGAATGAGGAGGCTTTGAAACTGTGGGACGTGATGATTGACAAAGGGATTACTCCTAATGTAGCATCTATCAGGGCTCTATCTACTGGGCTTTGTCTCTCGGGCAAAGTGGCTAGAGCTTGTAAAATCTTGGATGAATTAGCACCAATGGGCATCATTCCTGATTCAGCTGTCGAAGATATGATCAATGTGTTGTGCAAAGCTGGCCGTATTAAGGAAGCTTGCAGATTGGCCGATGGAATTGTTGATAGGGGTCGTGAAATACCAGGAAAAATACGAACAATTCTTATTAATGCCTTGAGAAAGGCAGGGAACACAGATCTGGCCTTGAAGTTGATGCACAGCAAGATTGCTATTGGCTATGACCGAGTCGGCAGCGTTAAAAAAAGAGTTAAATTCCGGACTCTTGTTGATAGTTGAGTCTTAGGGAATTCTCTTGTTGCACTGTCTTTATCGTCAAATCTACCCTTTGTCTATGCAATAAACTGGGTAAGATTGTGGAAGAGCTGGATAATCCGCGGTTCTCACTCTTATAGTCTACCTGGGCCTTTCAGAGTATGTCAGAAGCCTAGTTCTATTGATTCTCTATTGGCAATATAGAAAAATTTGATTGACTACCTTAAGCTCCTTGGTGCCTATGAATCTCAAAGATGTTTCGAGTGCATCAAAAGTTCCAATTCAAGGTCTGTGCTCTGCTTTATGTTATTCCCGTTCCTATCTTGACTATGATTACTATGGGACTTGTTGCGTCTATGGATGGAAGTATATTAGTTGGACGGTATTTGTTACTCAATGATAATGGTTGTGGATTAGTTTCTCTAAGCCTGTAACAGATGCACAGGACTAAGGTTGTCTGCATCTGATCAGATTCTTCATATTCATATATATATGTGTGTGTGTGTTTGTGTGTGTGTTTTTTGGTAATTAACTATAGATAAAGCAACTAAGAGCTCCTGCATTGCCATAACATACATTTAAAATGTTGCGACTACAATTGCTTGAATCCTTCTATCCGATTGGTCCCATCTCACTTTGGATTTTGAGAGCAAAAGATTGAACAGCTATCCTGTCATATTAGAAAGGGCATGGTATAGTTTCATATTTGCAGCTATACTAGTCCAATTTCAAGAGATGTTTCTTGAGCTAATTAGGACACAACTAACGTAAAACCACCCACCCATCGGTGGCCCAGTTGGTTTGCACTCTCGTCCTTTCACGAAAGGTCCTGGGTTTGAACCTTGCTGGGTGCCCAGTGATTTAAGCGGAGGGTCGTGGCGGTGGGATGCTGCGCTAGCCCTCCCAGAGGATTAGTCGAGGTGTGCAATCCGTACAGACGCTGACCTGGACACCTTCGATACTAAAAAAAAAAAAAAACTAATGTACAACCATATTTATGTTCTTCTACTATTCCTGTAGCTACTTCAACTCCCAGCTGTTACTTGAGCTAGTTCTGTATATCTTTATTAGAATTCGAGAGCTCAAGAAGAAGGAAATGCTGAAGCAGGCATGTGTAATATGAGACAAAAGTTTTTCCGTCTGTAATTCGAGGCTAAGGCAATTGCATGAGTTGATTTATTTCTGATAAATTGTCCTTGATCCTGCCAAATTGTTGTAAGTAGCTGTTATCATTCTCTTCGGCTTCTTCTTCTTCGTTTTTCCTGTTGTGATTGTTAATGTTCTTAGGTTTATGATTAGATAGCATTAGTTCAATTAGATCTTTTTTTTAATGGTTCTTGGCGATGTTGAATGGGAATTCCCTGGTTTTCATCGGAAAATCTGTCCCTTCTGTTAGCCGAGAGTCAGCTTCAAATGAAAACGTTGTGCTAGAAGTCTCTAAGCTCAAGCCCCATAAATTGATCCATTTACATTTGTCCTCGGAATCACATAACTTTATGAATTCGATCAGCAATTTGTTTACATTTCGTTTAATTTCAGTTTATTTGTTTGGTTATCCAGATATTCTTCTTTTTTTGTGTTATTTGGCTTACCTTTCGTCCTGTTATGATTGTCTTGCAGATGCATCTTGGTGGATGAGAATGACAATATTGTCTGTCACAGGTTGCAATATAACTGTAAGAATACTTGTTCTGGCTATGCAATTACTCCTATGGCTTAAATTATTTTCAATGTTGTAATTCCCCCTTTTTGTGCCCTTCAATTTTGTTCTTTAAGTTTCATTTTCTCTGTATGTACATGTATTTGCTGGTTGGCCTAACATTATCAACTCTTCCCAGTTTTTTGAAAGTGCTATATTTTGGACAAGTATATAATTATTGGATTGTTTGGCCTTCTTAGAACATTTTCTGGTTTGTCATCCACGGATTGCGCTTCTGCCGAATTTTCGTTCATCATAAATTACTTGTCTCTTTCTCTTTGGTGATATAGCAGTTGCGTGTTTGGTGCTTCGAAAATCCACAGGTCAATTTGATGGAGAAAATTGAGTCCGAGAATCTGTTGCATGGAACCTTTGGTGTGTTTTTGTTCAACTCAAAAGTATGAGCTACTGCTTCAGGTATGCAATAAGTGTTCACTGACTATATACTTCTTGTGGTGTTACTGCTCTAGGGTTTTTTTTACCTTTCTTGCTGATAAGGCGGTCGTCGTGGGCATAGCTAACTTTTTTGGGCTCATCTATTTTCTGGAACAGCAACGCCTCCTTTCGAAGTAAAGGTCTTTGCATTCCTCGTCTATTTTCTGGAGCAGCAATGCTCTGCCACAAAGTCAATGTTCACCCTTGTGTGGACAAACACCTGCTGCAGCCACCCGTTGTTTTGGGAGTCCGAGCTTCTTGGTGAGAACACCCTTGGTAGCAGAGCATATTTTATGCACTCTGCTTTTCCTGTTGTCTGCATGACTGCATCTTTCTCATAATGGGGGACTATAATTCACGTTTATCTATGAGGCTAATTAAGTCCGTACTTTCATTTGCAATCATTTGATGGACAGGGGTGACGAATGCTGCACAAGGGAAGCTCTTGGACGAGTGGGCATTCCTGCTGAAGACGTGCCTGTTGACGAATTCATTCCTCTGGGCCTAATGCTGTATAAGGCACCTTCTGATGGGAAGTGGGTAGAGGAGGAACGTAATAGCTTCTTACCTTATGACTCAAGCTCTCCTTCAATGGGAATTTTAGGTAGATTCCTAGCGCTGGTTTAGGGTATCTTGACTTTGCTAAATAATTGACATCAGCTGTAATTCTTACGGCGTTATTAAATAGTACATCTTGGAAATCCAGCATTCTTATGGCACTATCAATATGCCGCTCAAGCTCTGATGATGCACCCCAACTTTGAAGCAATGTGTGTGGAAAACCCCGCAAGAACGACTTTAATATTTGGTTCTTGGTGTCATCGGAGACATCCCCGATAGAGTTGACATTTTCAGTTCTTACTATACCTGCGTTGGAATGTAGGACATGGGATGATATGCTTCAAGTTTGTTACTCATGGTCATGGATGGCATGCAGGAGTCTCGATGTTTATGCAATTTCGGAGTTGATTACTTGCTGTTCAACGTGTTAATCCAAACGCCGATGAGGTTGCGGATGCCAAGTACGTGAACCGGGAGCAGTTGAAGGAGCTGCTGTGGAAGACCGGCACAGGTGAGGAGGGTCTGAAGCTGTCGCCCTGGTTCAGATTAGCGGCGTGGTGGACAATTTCTTGTTCAAGTGGTGGGATCATGTTGAAAAGGGCGGACGCTGAAGTAAGCAGCTGATATGAAAACCCTTTCGCAAGTTAACCTGTGATTCGCGTTGAGCAGCAGTCTGATGAGGACGTAGGCTTGACTTCCCTCGACTTTGTCACGCCGTTCAATCTCAACTCAAGCGCTTTGTTTGTTACGTCAAAAATAAATTATTTAATAATGTAATTATTTTCAACAATATGAACGATTATTTTTTAAAAAATTATTATTTAAATTATTTATTTTTGCTTCTCGAAAAGTCAAGAGCCGTTGTTTGCTCTTGCAATGAAATTGTTGGCGACAGCGACCCGTTTGGCGTGTATAAATACGAGGTCAACGATTAAGGGAACGTCAACATCCCCTAACGGGGGGTTAACTTTAATAAAGCGTGTCCTGACCACTAAATAAATAAACAGATAGACAAAGCGTGTGAGCTGACGCCCGTCACTCTGGCAATATTCGTCTTCCCTTTGTGCTTTATTAATAAAAAATTGGTTATACTTATTATAATACAATAATGAGGATTTTGTTTTTTGCTTTTTCAATGTGAGATTTTTTATTATCATGAGAGACCAAAACGAGAAATCTATAATGTGTATTTTCATCAATAACTATAAATAATTCGATCTCAAAAGCGTTTGCATTTTAAGTTTAACGTGTATTTTGGGAATCAAGAGCTCAATAAACTGTGCTATATTTAGCATTTCTTTTGACCTACTTTCACAACTTTTCTATGTCATATGGTATATACATCGCATGATGCTAAGCTTTCTTAAAACTTCGTTTTAGTCTCGTTTTGATTATACTTACTATATATTATGTCGGGAGAACTGAAAAGTTGACTTGAGGAGATAGAATTTCTGAAGTAATAATTTTTGTAGAATTTTGTAATGTCTTTATATATATCATATATGATAAAGAGAAATATAGACACGTAACAATTAATTACTTGAATATACGTGGTGGGGTTCATGTCCAAACATGTTCCAGAGTGGAATTCTATACTATATTTTTTGCGTGTCGAAAGTTGAAAAAAAATTGCTTATATGACAGTTTTTTTTTATCGTGAGATTGACATTATGTCGCGAATTACAAAAAAAAAAAGATAACAAATAATTAAAATTATTATGAAAAATCCATACCTTTAGAAATTTTGCGGCTCATTTTCATAATGATTAAAAAACTGTTATGCTAGCAAAGTAAATATAAATATATATTTATATATATATATATATAAAAGGAAAAATGGGTTTTCTGGAAATAAAAGTTAACTGAAATAGTCAGAATTGTATAGATGTTAATTGACGACATGTGAAAATAATTCCCTCCGTCCGCCTGCGCGCATAAATTCCCATCTCTCTCTCTTCTGCTTCCCCCCCTTCTCTCGCCGACCGGCGTGCGCGTCAGGCACACCCTTCCCTGCTCTACTCGTCTTGGTTTATGAGGTAACCAGCCGACCGCCACTCTTCTTCGCTTCCAAGTTCTCTGTGGTCTCGCCTTTCGATTCCCCAGCGTAGCGACGGATCTGCTGTTATTCGTGGGTCCGTCCGTGTTCTTGGATGCTGAGATCTATGCCTTTCTTGCTCTTTTACTCGCGCGTCGTAGGAGATTATTGTCATTCTGTTGAAGTGTTGATGATGATGAGTTTTCTCTTCAATGGTGTTTACTGATTGCATCTGTTGATTGCCCACGACAGAGCAAGGTTAATTTTTTTTGTTTTGCTCGAAGTCAACCACATGGCAAAATGATCGCGTGACTTGTGTTACATTTGACTTGATAGATAGAACAGCAAGAATATGGGCTTACATGTCTTTTTTCGTGGCAATTGGTAGCGGCGACCGGCAAGGTCTCTGAAATTGTGATCGGCTTAATCTATCGAAGTTAGTCTAGACAACATTTTTCCCACTAAGATCAAATGGTTTTTTAGATTGTGATCGGCTTGATCGATTGGAATGAGCCTACCCAACATCTTCTCTGCTGTTAACTACCCTTTCAATTGGATCAAATCCGTGACCAATTACTAGTGCTTCCTATACTCTCTGTGCTGATCCATTATGCTAATATTGTAGGGATCTCATAGTTACTCCTGCTGCTGTGGTTTCTTTATTTATGTATATTTTCTGTTGGTGCTTCTGAGGTTTACTTGCCTTTTCACCAAATAGTGGTATTAAATGTGCTCACGTTTTTAGTGTATTTGGATCACCTTCTTTTTACGGTTCCTCTGTCCTGTCTTAAGGTTTTACTTAACAATCAACACTGTGTAATCTCAACATGGTCTCGCCAATTTCTTGAACAGAACACGAGCTCGATCAAGTCAATAAGTTTTCTTCGGTTTCAATTTTTTACTTGACAATTGTCCCCCACCAATCCATTTGGTAGAAGTAGTAAAGTAACTTTTTTAAACTTCTATGCTGTAAGCAAACATGCTTTGTCTCCTGCATGCTCTAGGCATTAAATGTTTGTGTGACTGGACAAAGTACTCCTACATCCTCAAATTAGTAACGTGATGTGGGAGAATTGAGGAGCTTTTAAGGTGCTGGGTGGCTGTATTGCTATGAGAGAATGTGTAAGATGCTAAAAAATTGATGTTGTCTGTGAGAGGATCTTCCTAACAAGCAAGCAGTCTAGATATCTGATCCTCTGAGAGATTTCATATGATCCGTGTTATGTATGGATATTGAATCTCAACCCATTGTGTTCTTTTATATCTTGGTATAAATAGCTTAGGAGATCCTGGGAATGATTATTTTTTATCATTCTGACAGATTCATTGATAGAAGTTCATAAAAAATTATAATGTTAATTTGATGTGCGGCTTCCCTTTTTATTCAGTGATGTGAGTTACTCAAGGATCAGTTTACTTTGTTTAGTACATGACCTCTTAAGACTTCCAAATTATCTATGTTAGCCTGAAGACAATCTCACTTGCTCTAAAGTCGGACGATCATGATCCTATCACATATGCGCAACCAGAGTGCAGTGGTTTGAGAAGAATTTAAGTCTTGATAAAGGAGTAATGTGCAGGATGATGGCGGTATCTTATTATTATCACTCTATATGCAACCTTAAAAGAATGATGGGTCCAAAAAGTGTGTGCAACATGCATGGGCAACCTAACAGAGAAGAGGACTTAGGCTACATTTGGTATAAAGAATTGGAAATGGAATGGAATCTGGAAAGGAGTGGAGTGGAGTGGAAATGAAATTCAGATGGGGATTCCTTTTCTTGAGTTCGGCTGATGCACTGTACGATTCTTTTTACAGAAAAATTCACAAAATAAAGAATATGAATTTAGAAATAAAATTGTGAATTTCCACTTTTGCCCTCATTTTGAACACAAATTTATATCCAAGAGCCACTCATCGCTGAATGAAGAAATGCATTTTGTAAACCACCACTTTGATCCTGCGACACAGTACCCATGTTAGTTGGTGGCCCCAAAATTTTATGAACACCGAAAGTCCATTTTTTTCTCCTTTTTCCCATCTCAATTGATCTGCCTTGTCAAAAATTAAATCACAAGGTTTTCTCATTTCTGAGGGAGGGAGGGAGGGTGAGTGATGGAACACAAATTCCAGAGCAGTGACAGAATTATCATTCCAGTTCTTCAAGAAGCAACGGAATTGTTGTTCTGCTGGAACAGTCATTCCAGTTCTTCAAACCTGTCTAATCACCGGAAACGATTAGGATAGGAGTTGTCATTCAGTTTCTAGCCAATTTTGTATGCGAAACAACTCATTCTTCACTCTCAGTGGAAGTACTTGCACTGCGATTGCCATGAATTATAGAAGAACAGTCATGGTTGGAGGAGTTATACAAACTAATTTCTGTTTTATAAATGTGAAAGAGGGAAGCTATGAGTTTCAACTTCAAACCGACAACTGTCTACTTTAAGTAGGTCTTTTGTGTGTCTTGTTTTGATTTTTTGATTGTCTCTACAAGTGGGGACATCTCATAGCACATTTGCTGGTGCAGAAATTATTTTTAGTCCTTGTTATACCTCTTTTTCAAATATTGAGAAGGAAACTTGCAAGCTTGAGGGACCTTACCCAAAAAAAAAAAAAAACTTGCAAGCTTGAGGGAGACGCAGTTTTGATTATATTTTGGTTGGGTTTGGGGGAGAGTGAGTGAATATAGTTTGCATATAATTCTTTAACGACTCGTATGAGAGGTTTTGTTTCCCTTGAATTTTCCTTCCTTCCACTTTATTATCTTTGAATTGCGTAGAACTGACTTTTAGTTTTTCAAGTACATACAGGTGCTTGGAATAGGATGGCATTGGTCACCACTGCTGAAGTTTGTGATGCAAACCCCAACTGATTGTGAGCGGTGAACTTCGGGCACTTCAACCTGATTTTCAGATCTATGGACGTCGCCCAGTCTTCTCTGGGCCAGTAGTCACACTTAAGGTCTTTGAGGACAATGTTTTGGTTCGTGAGTTTCTAGAAGAAAAGGGCAACGGCAGAGTTCTTGTCGTTGATGGCGGTGGGAGCAAACGTTGTGCTATTCTTGGGGGAAATCCTGTTGTTCAGGCTCAAAATAATGGTTGGGCTGGCATAGTTGTGAATGGCTGCGTCAGAGATGTCGATGAGATCAATGGCTGCGATATTGGGGTGAGGGCTTTGGCTTCCCATCCAATGAAAGCCAATAAGAAGGGTATTGGTGAAAAGCATGTTCCCATAACTGTGGCTGGAACAAGGATCTCCGACGGGGAATGGCTTTATGCCGACACTGATGGAATCCTGATCTCCAGAACAGAACTTTCTGTTTAGTATATGCTAAGCACAAAACGGATGACACGATCATATTCTGGTGGGAATTTGTGACTTGGTTCGTGACCATCATAATTAAACATAGACGCATCTTTGTTAGTTTGGACCTACGGAAATTGAGCCATCCTTTCCCATCTCTCTGTTGTATTTGAATCTTGCGTAGGTATCCCTGTCAAGTGCTATTGTATCCTATGGTGTTGTATGCACTTTCAAACTGCGTCAAGTTTCTTTGGCTTTCTGCGTGACGATTGAACTTGATGGTTTCAGTTATAAGTCCCTGAAATGAAGGCACAAGGCAGACGGAATTTGCAATTCCAATTGAAGGGCTTACTCAAATTTGCACGTGCTTAGGTTGCCCAATGGAATGATCATCCGGGTCCCCTCTGTTTCTCAGGTTACTCCAATTTTATTTCTTGCTATGAACAGGGAAATACGCTGACTTAGATGGCTCTCTCTCTTAATTCCCTTCTCAGGATAATTAATGGAGGGGGAGACATAAAAGTGAAGAGACAGGAGAAATGAACTGAACTTTGTCGACAGTGGCATTACATATGAATACGCTGCGCGCTGTGTAGTCCGTTTAAAGGACATTACATGTCCCCATGATATAAAGAAGTAGAACCTACTCTCCTAAGCTAAGTGAGTATCGACATGCAACACGATATGTAATATGTGATTGCTAATGAAATAGAGAATTTCGACAAGTTAGGACACGTTTTATATTACATATATATTTTTATATATACATGAGCGATAACTTTTTCCTTCTTCTTTTAGGGATTACGATTAGTTTTTTTTTTTTTTTTGCTGTCTAGGTATATTGATTTTGAAATGTCTAAGTATATAAATTATATAAATTTATATTTGATTCATAATTTATTGAAATAAATAAAATTAATCTCGTGCACATCGAAATGGCACATTAGAATATAAAACTCGCATGTCGCTGGCGGGGTCTGGAGTGCTGACAACATGTCAGCGCATATTAAAAAGTGTCGGAGGGTCGAACACGACACGGAGGCCGTCGAAGCTTTCTAGTTCTGAAGTCCACGTGTTAAAACGTCCACTGTTGAAATTTGGACCGGCAGCATTATTTTTATTTTAACTTATATTTTTATTTTTATGTTTTTTAATACCATCCTCGAAGGAGGCTTCTTGTGGATTCGGAACTTACATATTAGATTAACAGGAAGAACTGAGAAAATGTGAAAAGGAGGTGCTTTGTCCGCGTTGTTTCCGCCTTTCTTGGGTTTACTCTCAGCTCAGTTCGATTGCGCAACACCGACGTGAGTTATTACGCTTGCTTCTCACTTAATCCTCCGACCACTTAATTCGTTTCGCTGACGTGATTAAGCTGGTGTTCCAATCCTGTCTGATCGTATCGAACTCAGAAGTCCTTTTCGGGTTCATTCATCGCGTCGGGATGGAACAAATGTGCGATTTGATGAGGAATATGGGATGTCAGTAGGAGGAACAAGGGAAAGGGTGTTGTGAAAAACGAGCAAGAAGTGGACAGGATCAAGGCTTTGCCGGATCCATCTTGATTCACATCCTCTCGCGCTTTACCCACTAGGGATGCTGTGAGAACGCTAATCATCCCTAGCTTCGGTCGCCTCTGGACTTCGACTTACAACGTGGACTTTGATTGGTGCCTGTACCACGACTGCTGGAACAATTCGCCCTCGCACTACAGTTACGACGAGAGCAGCCTGTCGAGGTTTTGCGGAGTTTGTTTCGCGCGTGCTCGCGCTCGCACAAGGTTCCAGGATTTGTTAAATTCCGCCTTCGTTTCGAGTTTTCAATAGATCGCGAACTGGATGACCTGATGTGTCCCTCGAGCTCGAGCCAGAGGAGATAGAGATCAGTGATTATGGACTGTGGGGACTGGCAGGTGAGTCGTTGAGGTAATCGTTGGATCAAACATGCGGTGAATAGAAATGCTGAGATCCTTGATTTGGCATTTCTGGCATGCGGCTTTCCCACTGCGGATATAAGTATAATGGCCTGGGTTTTTGTTCTCCAGAGCAGCTTCCTGACTGAGTTGATGGGGTGAGCTGCACAAGTGAATGTATCTACAGCTATTGTCAATGAGGGCGCTTAAAGTGTTGTATCTGAAGGAAATCGCATTGAGCGATGATTCGATCAAGAACTTTATACACGGGTGTCCAGGGCTCGAGAGTTGACTGTACTCGATTGTTACGGCCTGTGTGAACTAAATTGTGCTTCCCAGAAACTTAGGTTAGAGTGTGACAGTGGCTCCAGGTTTATCTTGAGGAGTCAAGAGTTAAAGTTTGCCTGTCCAAATATCAAGTCACTAAGCATCTCTGGATGGATTGAGCGTCGGAACTAGAGAACCTATCGTCTCTACAAGATGCATCATTGATTTTTGTGATTGTTTCTGCTGTGTACCTGATGAATATTGGGAGGTCCAAAAGATTCTGGAGGAGCTCCATCAATGTGAGAGTAGTTACAATGCATCATCACCCAATTCTGGTGAGTTGACCTTCCTTTCCTCGTTTGTGACCTTCCCACTTTAACTTGGATACTCGATGTAATCATGTAAGTGAGGAAACAAGTTTGTAAATATGATATTCTAAGCGGGAAGGTATGGTTCTTAGATTGGTGGAGAGTTTTGACATGCTGGTGTCCTGTGCAATATCTGAGCACTTTTCACATTGTTCTCTTCCTTGGTTGTGCGATCAGCTTCAGAGTATTATCTCAGTAATTGCTTGTCATTTCTGCGAGAGGAATTTCATGGGCAATTTAGATGATTTTACCTCTTTTATGTAATTGTTTCCGTGTCATGATTAGTCGTTCATTCTACTAGGTACTGACTTGTGCTTTTGAAATAAACTCAGGTCTTCAACGGTTTTGGGAGTTGACAGACGTGCCTTGCCTAATCAACAGTTGGCAGCGATTGAATCTCAGGACAATGCTAAACCAAATGGCACCTCCCTGGATTGCCAATGTATTGAGCTGCTCTCCTAGCTGGAAGTCCTAGATATACACATCATCCCGGGCGAAGTGCGTCCATGATGTAAGTGCATTTATTCCATTTGAAGCTGCTCTTCATGCTATTCTGTGTATGTGCAAAATTCGTGTAACCGTCTGCTCTGATTTTCTCGGGCCACGAAGCATGGCTGCATTTGTACCATATTGGCGAGGGGGAACTACTGGGATTTACAAATCGTAGCCCACTCTTTTCGATTGTTTAAACACTGC
>JAGVVM010006794.1:0-20291 GCA_019149425.1 Psidium friedrichsthalianum
AAATTAGAATTTATGTGAGAAACAACTGTTATAAGTCCAAAAGGGGATATTCTTTACCCCCGCGTTAAGTGTCTCGGGAGTAAGACGCGGAATACATAATCAGTGTGAGATTTGCCACGACAGAGCTAGATACAAGATTCCTCGATGATGCTCTGGGACAATGGTACCTTAAGAAGATGCTTTTAGATATTTGGGGATCTATTTTTTTTTTTTGGCCAGAATTGTTCAGAGGGGAGGGTAGTTGGATGATGAATGTTAGTTAGTTAGAGATCAAGAGCAGGTTGGACCATGAAATGGCGCAGTGCATCAGGAGAGGGTTTTTTGTGTGATTCGCAAAATCCCAGGCCCTCCCCGTCTTAGTTATCCGGGAAACTTTTATAGAACTAAACGATCCAAGCAAATTAGGACCTGCAATCACTAAATCTCTTTGACTTAATGTTGGCCTCGCAACACAGACAGACAACCACCTCGATCGAGTTAACAATTTGGGGTAGCGGAAATTGCGGATTGTTACAGTGGGATGTTGTGTGGTCATCACAGGAATGGATAAGATAAGAATGACTCTATATTCGTCCGCACAAGTTGGAATAGCACCGGTGGCAGAGGAGATGAAGAGAACTAGATTGTTAAGTGGTTTGGACATATCCTCTGATCCCTACCTAAGATGCTCCGATAAGAACAGAAGTGTGTTATCAGACACGATTTAGACAGTACAAGGTCGGCCGAAACTTACTTTGTGGAAGGTAGTAAAAACCAGATTTAATGGAGTGGGAAATAGATTGGCGTACGATCTATCTTAGGACGGAGGGAGGAAAGCTATTCGCATTATAGAGGGGGGGATTTCCTATGTTCCAGAGTGCCCTGTTTAGTCATTTATATTTATATTTATATTTATATTTATATTTATTTCTATTTCTATTTTTTATCCTTTTATTTTATTTGTCATTATTACTATTATTACTATTTTCTTTTTGGTACCCATATTTTTGCTTTATAGTATATTTTAAGCTTTTCACTTCGGGTTCATCGACCGCCGACCCCAACTAGCTTGGGATAAAGGTGATGTTGATGTTTGATGTTGATTATATCCTACAATGCTATACGGAGCTGAATGTTGGCCAGTACAGAAGCAACATGAGCATAAAATTGGGTTAGCGGAAATGAGGATGTTAACGTGGATGTGTGGTCATACAAGGATGGATAAGATAGAAATGACGATATTCGACAAAAAGTTGAATAGCACCGGTGGCAGAGAAGATGAGAGAACATAGATTGAGATGGTTTGGACATATTCTCCGTAGACCCCTAGATGCTCCGATAAGAACAGAAGTGTGTTACCGAGAACACGACATGAAGAAAGGACGAGGTCGGGCCGAAACTTACTTGGGTGAAGGTAGTAAAATAAGATTTAATGGAGTGAGAAATAGATTGGCGTACGATCTATCTTAGGACGGAGTGGAGGAAAGCTAGGGGATTTCCTATGTTCCAGAGTGCCCTGTTTAGTCATTTTTATTTTTATTTATATTAATTATTTATTATTTATTTTTTTTTTTTTTTTATTTTTTATTTTATTTTATTATTTTATTTTATTTTTCATTATTATTATTATTATTATTTTCTTTTGGTACCCTATTTTTGTTTTTTTAGTATATTTTAAGCTTTTTACTTCGGGTTCATCGACCGTCGACCCCAACTAGTTTGGGATAAAGGTGATGTTGATGGTTGTTGATGTTGATCATATCGTCTCCAAGCTTTTTATAATGCAGCCATCCAGTCAGATGGGAAATTCATCAAGCACCATGCTTAGTGCATTTACCCATCCGTCCACATCTAAATACCAGTAAACCACTATCCAACCTCAGGGGCGACCAACCAGTCAATACTATAGGTAGAGTTTCGAATCTTAAGACTTTGTGCTTCTTAAGCAATCAGATAAATGTCAACTATGCCATTAAGGTGAAAACATTACAAGAAATATGTGATCATAGAATACAAACACCAGCTTGATAACCAATCCAAAGCCAGAATCTCTCAGTTTGCCCTGATGGGCTTGTATGAATAAGTTGGCAGTTCTCTGATTGGAAAATTAACTAGACCAAAACATTTCATTCTATTTGGTCCTTCTACTACTGCAACCAATCAAACATTCATCCCCACGAATCACTCCAAACCCTGTTACGGTGGAGCATCCTCGCTCATAGATTCTAGGCTCAGCAGTGTTTCTTAATAGCTATAACATGCATGATGGACTGAATACTAAGAGACAATTAGTCTGACTTCTAATAAGTAGGCAAGTCTATGATACATACCTCAGAAACAATCTTTCAGCAGAATCTCATGAAGCTTTCACTTATTGAGCTTGCTAATTAGAGAGCTAGTTTTCGAATGTAGACTGTCCCAAGAATATAAAATGGCAACATTGCTTGCGGAAGCGTGAAGATTCGTTCAGCTTAGAGGCCCTAAGAAGCCTATTAACTAAACTTTCACCCCAATTTTCCAGTTACCCTCTTTAGCTAGTAATGTCATACATACTTAAATTCAGCTCCGTTTGTGAGTCAGAATTTTGAAGAAAATCGATAAGGACCCAAACCCCCAGACGAACCTTGATGGACTCATATAGAAAACAAGTTCTGACCACATTTTAGAGGAAAAGGAAAAGCAACAATAACAACCAGGGCATTAGGAGCTGTCTGAGGATAAGGAACTGCAGTTTACCTTCAGATCATGCGCCAATTTTAGATTTTGTTCCAGATCACCTTTCCTACGAGCCAGTTGATCTGAAGCATAGGCAGTGGCTTCATTTTGCTTTTCATCGATCGCCTATAAAACCCAACAGAATCATGTCAGCACTCAGAAGAACCTCATGATATTACTCACTGAGCTCTATTCTGATGTACATCATGCAACAGGAGAAAGACAGACCAGTCTTAAGTCTGCAAATGTCTTCTCTAATGCATATTTTTCGCTCAAGAGCTTCATTTCCTGATACCAAAAGGACCGCATCATGGAAAGTTAGCGATGGTAGAGAACACTGCTAGATTAATGATTCATAAATAGGCTTCTGACAGAAATATGCAGTATACATTCACATAAGCTGCAGCAATTTGTTCGCGGAGAGTCTGGATCTCACTTTCTTGTGCCCTAGCTCGGGCATAAAGTTCCTACTTTGAAAATAAAGATTAAAAGGGCGAGGTTAACTAAAACTTCCATACTTGATGCAAAAGTATAGGAAAAGAAGTGGTCACAAAACAGTGATACCATTGTCTCTGGGTCGTGTGAACGATCAATCTTGCCATCTCCATTGGGAATCCTTTCGGAGGAATGTCTTTCAAGGCCACCACCTCTATGGAAACGTAAAGGAAAAGAAAATTGCATACTTCAACTTAATTGATAGTTAAATGTGTACCTCATGCATGGTATCATTAACTGAAGTTACAGCAGAACAGACAAGAAAGGCATTTATGCATCTGAAGAAGATCATTATGCAATAAGGTAGCAGAAAACACTACTTCTGACTAAGAATAATAACCTGCTTAAAGCACCAGACTGTTGGCTGCCAAGACCGTCGCCACTAAGCCCATTTCTTGAGCTTCTACTGGCAGACATCACACTGCCAATTCTTTATCCTCTTCAACATAAATTATGCCAGCCTGAAAGCTAAAAAATTTCATTGTTAAAAATCCAAATTTGCATCTTAATGCATTTTAATTTGCACCCTATATGTTGCCTCTCAGGATTTGGTCAACTTTCTTTGTATAGTTGACAGGAGCACTCCAAAATGGTGCAAGAAGCTATCTATGAGAAACAAAAAGGCCTACAAGCAGCATCAAAGTCAAAACAGAAATCTGAATCTAAATACAACTGAAAACCAGAGAGTGCACGTATCGATTTTCAGCTGTTGAACAAATTAACAGATAAGCAATCTTCTTATGCAGTCCATGTTTCATTCAAGCCACATAGGCATAATATCAACAATCAGTCAATTTCATACTCAAGTGGTCATCTTCTACAGTCATAAAAGGACCTATAATTGGACTCGTAACACCATTAATCATTACTCACGAAACAAAAGGCAAGAATAAAAGGTATAGGCAGCTAAAAAAATGCAAGCACGTGGTTAAGCAAGTTTGGAAGTGGGAAAAGGCTACACGAAGAACAAATAGGATAATAAAGAAAAAAAATTCCAAGTTTAGAAATGAAGGACACCGACCGCAGTCTAATTTTTCACATTCCAGTCATCACACGCAAAAGTAACAGCATACGAGTTTTCGCTGTTAATAACAACGTCAATAACATAAACAGAGACTATGCAAACCAACCCTCCAGTTCCTCCAAAAAACACGACAGGTCAGGTCATGGATTACCTAAAATAAAACTGTCCAATTCAAGACAAACCATGCAATAACCGCACGTACTGTCAAAGTTTCACCGGTGCATAATTAATTAAGAACCCCGCGACTCAAGCAGGAAGTCAAAACGTCCACAACTGCTTCAAAAGTTCACACGTACATCGCGCCGTACAAAACACGAGAACATAAGCAAAGTAATTCAGCTAGCGATTGAGCTCAAGCAGCTCGCGCAATGCTCCAGCTCCGCCGCCGGTAGAGAAAGCCAGCAATTCTTCCAACTTGCTAGCGCTCTTTTGAGCTATTTTCCTCAGCAAACCAAACAGCACACCCCAATTAGCAACACTCACGCGATCACGCCACTCGAAAGCGCGCCTGAGCTCCACAAACCAGATCGAGCAGACGACGATTACCGGCGCCCAGCACAAGCAGTGCCTCCGCCAGAAGCTCGCGAAATTCTCAACCGATCGATAGATTGGAGCCACCGATAAGAGCGGGAACAGCGGGGAGAGCACGCAATGGGACGCCCTCGTGTGGAACCTCCTGCGGTCGCTGGAGGTTTCATTCGGAGGAAGACGACGACGAAGACGAAAGAAAGTCAGGGGCGTGGAAACGGGCAGGAGAGTCCCTGCGCTTCGGTTAAGAAGCTGGATTTGAGTGGACTGGCGGAGATTCGGACGAAAACGACCTTCATTCTCGGTTCGCTCCAGTGGCCTCGCCACGTAGCTTCGCGTGTATCTCCGACGTCGTACCGACGCTCCCCCTCGCGTCGTTTTGATCGAAACGGGGAGGAATACGACAAGCAGATTGTTTTCTTAAAGATAGACATATGAGCTGGAAATGAAGGCGGCTCGGCGTGCAACGCGAGTGCGTTTCGGCTAGTTTAGATTAAAGAGATTATATCTTGGACCCAAAAAATAGAAATAATAATTAAAGAGGGATAAATTCATTGTGGCGTGGAAGGAAGGTGTTGTGGGCCCTACTTGGAAAATAGGTGTTTCGATATTTTGGAGCGACTGACTAATGTGATCGGATCGCAAAATATCTCCTCTCGTTAGAAAATAGAAGCTCTTAAAAGTTAACCCGATTGAGACCATGAACACAAAAAAGTCGTCCCAATTGACGATGGAGTCCCAAAGGGGCCCTCGGAGTAGGTGCTCAGCTCGAAATTTGAGTTGATTTTGGATTAAAGGTGCGTTCGTTTGAGTGAAAATATTTTTCGAAAGTTAATTTTCGGGACTTTCACCCCGCTTAATTCTATCGAAAACGACAAAGTCAAAGTAAAACACTTTCCAATTAACGAAAATTCATGTCTAAAATTAGAAAAGTTAATTTACGAATCTAAAGAAGTGAAAAAAAATTTCCAAAATTGTTCATATCTTTTTTTAAAAAATTATTTATTATTTATTATTATTTTTCGTTTCTTTCTTTTTTTCCTTTCTTTTTCTTTTTCTTTTTCCTTTTCTCTTCGTCAATCGCTGGGTCTCAACATTGGTCAGTGACTGGCCACACATACAGCTGGCGAGGCTCGAGCTCGCTTGTGGCTGCCACCGGCTAGTCTCTGTGGAGGAAGAAAGAAAGAAAGAATAAAATAAAAGAAAAAAATAAAATAAAATAAATTTGTTTAAATTTCATTTTTTGTTCGCCTGAGATTAACTGGTGAAATTGAAATCATTTTTCAAATGAGTTTATATTAAAAGTATTTTGGGTCGCCACACCACAAAAACAAAGAAATCTAACTCTTTTCTTGAAAATTGATTTTTTAAAAGATATTTTTCTTCCGACACAAAGCTTTCCCCTCAAAACAAACGCACCCCAGACTATATGATCTTCAGCTCGAAATTTCTTGTTTTCTTTTGCAATGCTAGTTTTCGAATTTTTCATCGGTTCCTCGTGCTTTTAAGTTTCTACGTTCGCTAATTATGTCGAAACAAAATGTTTTTTTTTTTGCCGACAATCACTCAAATTTTTGGGTAAACCCAACTTTTGACTAAAAAGACAAAGACCAAGAAAAAACAAGTAAATGCAAAATCTTTCTACCATGCTAATTCTGGAAGCCTAGACAATTTTTTTCTTTCTGGTAAGGTTCTAGTAGCCTAGACTTCCTACTGTGGAATAGTAAATTTTTTGTTTTGGTCAAAACGTGGACAAGTAAAATTAAGTACGGAAAGATGTGTTTGCGTTCGCGTGTTACACGTGTCTTCCGACCATTTACGTCAACCTATTTCCAAGTCTACTCTCTCTTCGCCGCCAAGTGCGGGTGACTTTTTTCATGGCTTCTTCCGCTTTTTACGCACGTTTTTATTTTTTTTTTTGCCAAGCTCGTGTTCTCCGGTGGCGTTGTTTCCAGTAGGAATGATGATTTCTTCATGCCAAGTTTGTTGCTACCTCACAAAAAGATTTGGGACAAATTAATTGGTCATTAGATGCAACCACCCCGCCTCCGCATGATATAACACTGCGAAAAGCGGGAAAAATTATCAAATTTTTTTTTTAAGTCCGTTGTAATTGTGTTTATTTCGTCGCAAATTTTTTGTGGCCAATTGAGTTATAAATATTTTATATTTTTGTCAATTCAGTCTATTGGGTCAATTTTGCTTGGTTGGCGTTGGCATGGTAATTTAAAATAATATTTATTTTCATGTTTTATAGTTTTCTTTTTTTTTTTCTTATCCCTCTTCCTCCAATCGGTTGCCGGACGGAGACACCTCGTCAGCTGGCGAGGATCAGTCAACCTCGCTATGGTTGAGGGAGGCTCGACCTTACCGTCGCTAGGCAAGCTCGACTGACCTTGCCCTCGCCTCTGGCCGTTCTAGATCTGGTAACCAACTAGAGGAAGAAGGAGAAAAATAAAATAAAAGATAAAAAAACATGAGGATATGATTAAAAATTGCCATGTTATCACCGGTTGGCATCCACCGCAACGCCGGGCTGTTGAAGTTGGCTAGATGGATTAAATTGACACAAATACAAAAAGTTTAAGCTCAATTAGCAAAAATGAAAATAATATTTATGACTCAATTGGCAGGTTAGGGTTTTTTGGTAATTTTTTTCCCTGAAAAGTACAATCCACAGTTATTTTAAGCCTAAAGACAAAAAGAACAATCAGTAATAAATCATTGTGACCTTCTTATATAAATATGGAGAGGAGGACAAATATAATAGATACGATTTGATGATAAGTATGACGAGGGGACAAATATATTCGTACTTCTAAGTAAATTCGACATTAACTCTGAACACGCTTGATGTATTAAATTCTACTTCGCATTCATTTATATTTCGTCTGTGTTATTTTCAAATGCTACATCTAAAGTAAGATCACGTTGAGGCATTTAGTCATTGATTACCCCTTTTTTTTTTAAGTTCAAAGTCTAATTTCTTGAAACATGCAAAGCAACAATGAATTTATCTTTGATTAGAGAGAAAACAATTGATTCGCACGATCAAGAGTCCAACCTTTCGATTTTGAGAAATTTATTATGCTTATATGATTGATAGAAGCCATCGAAACTTTTAAGATTTTCAATGTCTTCAAAAAGAATCGACATAGTAAAAGAGTAAGCACGATGTTAAATTACTTTTTAATAAAAGGATGAAATGTTAAATGAGAATATGCATTTGACCCAAAAAAAAAAAAGAGAGATACAGATATTTCCAGCAACCAGAATACTATATCGATTTAAACTGCGCAAACGTACGGATCCTCTATATTCAAAAAGCATTCTAAGGGCGGTCTCGCCATAGAGATTTTTTTTTTTGGAGGTCAAAATAATATTTTATTCACTTCTTTTATCGAAATATAAAAGAGACATCTTAGTTCAAAGGACACAATTTTAAACCAAGACAAATCTCATACAACTTCAAGATCGAACAAACTCATAATAATAAATTATCAGAACAAGATTATATGTTACACGCTTAAAGAGCACACCCATGACTTCTTCATATCAAAATATATGGCTGATCATTGAATTCGTCTTCGGTAATAAGCACACACCGAGAACTTCATAATGATACGGCTTTGCCTTTAGACCCAACACCATCACCAAGCAAAGTATATAGGTTGAACAAACATAGATCTAACATCTTTGAGAGGGAAATCTCCACAAGGCTCCTCTAATCTCCTTCAAAATTGAACGTATTCACCAACAAAACTCAAAGAAAGCGAAACTCCGAAAACATGCACATAAAAAATTCCAAATCTAAATTAGATCAATGTTAACACCTAAATTTCGACTCCCATTTTTAGCCATTAATTTGCAAAAAAATCAAGGATTAATTTTAATTTCTACAAAAAATAATTAAATCATTTTTCAAACGCATTAATTTAATTTTCTGCTCACATTGCATTGCATTTGCATATTTATCGGACCGGCGGTGAATGGAAAATTTTCAAGGTTTTGTGCTTAATTGGATTATTTGGACTAAGCCCACAAGAGCACAAGATTCGGCCAAAGTCCATGATCATCGTTAGGGGCCGAAAATTGTAATTAAAACGGCAAGTGAAAAATTAATTTATTAATCGGAAACATGGCGAACAATTAAGCCTTTTACTCTAGGGTTTCTCAACATGGCTCTATATAACGGCTTGTTGTCAAAAAAAAAAAATCACACGCGTCAGAAAAAGAGAGAACTTCTCTCTCGTGGATCCACGTTGGAGGCCGACTCATGATCATCTACGGCACATTGAAAGGGAGAGCGAGGAGACTTCATAATTGACTGCGATTCGAGGTTTCACACATGCACGACCGCAAAGGAGCAGAAGCAAAACTTTCTCGCTGGTCTCTCAGTCAAGGGTCGACAAAGCAAGGCTAAAGGAAAAAGGAACGAGGAAGGAGAGAAGGAAAGAGGGTGCATCCTTCGCGATCACCCCTTGGGCTCTTTCATTTTTCATGGGTTTTGACTTTTGAGTTCTGCTTGCGGGAAAAGATAAAAGAGTCCATGGCGGTGGTTAGTCTTTTAGGGGTCTTGTCCGGATCCGATGGAGAAAAACTAGCGGGAATCGTGGTGATTGAAGGCAGGTAGGAAGAGAAAATCAACAAAGGGAACACGAATGCTACTCCTCTCAATTTCCACGGGAAAATGACATTTTTTTGGTGCAAAAAATTATGTATGGAGATCACTTTCTGACGAATCACTTTAGTGCCGAGTCGGAGATAAAAAAGATTTATAAATACTTTTTAATGTAAGATGACATTTTTAAATTTTTTAAAAAATAAGTCCACATGAGCTGTCACGTAGACTTCTGCACTCTAAAATAAATTAAAATACATCAAATTCAAATTTAAAAATTAGCTAAAATTTGAATTTTTTGAAATAAAAATCTTGTTAAAAATAAAATTAAAATAAGCTTAAAAATGTAACAAAAAACCTTAAGTTTTTTTTTTATAAAAAAAATATAAAATTAGGCAGCGAGGGCCGTTAGGCGCTCACTTGTGGCAGGGGCTCGGCGACCCCCACTAGCCATGCTCCACCCTCACCGGCCATTGTTAGCAATGGTGGGGTGGTGGCAATGGGGATTACAGCAACCCTCGCCACCTGATGCTATCCTTTTCTTAAAAAAAAAAGCTTTTCTTAAAAATTTCAGCTTATTTTTCAAATTATTTTAAATAAAAAATTAAATTAAAAAAATGCCATGGTAGACCTTTAGCAAGCCATGTCAGTGTTATATATTAATAAAATAAGGTCACGTTGAATTCCGACGGATCAAATCAGACTTGACATTAAAGCGACCGTTTTTTCAAAATTTTGGTATTAAAGTGACAGGATTGAAACTTTTGGCATCAAAAGTGTCATTTTCCCAATTTTCACTCCTTTATCAAGCAATCTTGCAGATTTCGACACCAATTTCAGCCTTCAAGGAAAGCCTAATGAGCTTTCCCTTTCGGTAGATATTATAGCGCATGCTCATTGATCACACAATTAGGACAAACAACTCCCATCAATGAAAGTCAAGCCAAGCCTATCTTGTCATGAAGCAGTTCAAGCGCGACCAAATTAGCCTCACTTTTGTCCTCAAATTCCAGCAATCTCGGGCGACGTCTCAGAACAGCAAGTAAATCTTCAATGAGGTCCATCACCACTCGAAGGAATCAGGATCCACCTCGCTAATCCCATCCGAATTCAGTGAGCATCCAACAATCCAGGCGCTATTTTTGCATATAAAATTTTTTGGCATAGTTTTACCTAGGGTTGTAATGAAATTCGAAAAAAAAAAATCATTCGTATCATGCATTGCATATAGTTTAGTTCTTTACCTTTTCATAAATAAAAATCTAAAAATAATTGTCTGGCGAATGCTCCTTACAAACCATTGACTTTCGATTGTTATTCAGTTGATGTGCACTCGTGTGATTATCTTTCTTAGTGACTTAGGTTTAAAATTCAATCAAAGTTGCTTTACAAATTTTTCATGAAATAAAATGATACGAAAAGGACATTAATTGAAAATTAATGTAATCAAGTCCTCAAACTCTTAATATCTAATTCGTAGAAGTAATTTAGTTTTCCTGTTAATTTATTTAGATTTCTAATCGGCCTACCAGAAACGATTAGTGGCGGCTCCAATTGAAAACATTTGCATGTTAATTAATCACATTAGACATAAATTGCAATTTGATAGAAATTAGGAGAGCTTGAGCTAAGTACTAATCTAATGGATAGAAATTTTCCGAAAACTAAAATGGAAAACTCGATTTTTAGGTCGCGACATTCAAGATAGAAATTTCTCGAAATGGGAGAGAGAAGCTTCCGGATGTAGACTAAATGAAAGAGAAAAGCTCCTAAACAGGAGGAAAACAATAAAATGAAAGAGGAGAGCCAAAACAACCTAAGAAGAAAGGGAATGGAGAAAGAGGACCCTCCCTTCCATGGAGATTGAGGAAGAAAGCCTTGTGAAGGTAAGTGACAGAGGAGCGAAACTAGGGCCCGTTGAAGAAGGGGTGTCACTCTGCATGTGGATTTATAGAGAAGTATTGGGATTGTACGCTTTCCTCTCTTTTATACACCAAGTTGATCCTTCGAATGAATAAGTGCTATGGAATCCATCATGAGTCATAGCAAGGAAGAAAAAGGATAATTGACGATAGTTCACATGAGTATATTATGTAATCAATCTAAAATTTATTGTATGGATACCAATTGAGTTGTGAGTATTCTAATTTGGCCAGTGCAGTCCTTCTGATCAATTTTTCTTGCGATGTGGGCGATTTAGTCATTGTCGGCTATCCTATGTGGCACACCGCGTATCAAAATTTCCGGTGAAATTGACGCAGAGGATACATTGAGATTTTACTCAAAGGTTTATAACTAAATTGATAAAATTGAAAAGTTTAAGGTGGTTGAATGATATTCATACAATAAATTTATAAGCTAGCTAGAAAGTTTGCATTTTGAAAGTGGCATGGGCAATGAGGTGGGATGAGTGCCTTATGTGTTCTACTATTGAGGAATGGAATGAGGTCCAGAGAAGTAATTAGGAACCATCAACGATGGATCTCATCGAGAAAGAAGCTCGACAGACCAGGAGGAAGGACGCATCGCAGTAAGGTTCACCCTCACCTGTAATTTAGTAAGCGAGCCATGTGACCATCGAATGATCAATATCGACACATGCATTTCAATATTACATACTTGTTCCTCCAGTAGGTGAGGGAGAATGGAGCTTGGAGGGTGGCGTATAAGATTTTAGATGAGTGCATATAAGTGTCATAACTTTCGTGCGAACTCACTTAAATGTCATTATTTTTTTCACACTTGATCACAATAACTTCTGAAAAAAATGTTCACTTCAATTGATCACCTAGTGTCAAATTGTTTTTAAAAATATCATCTCAAGTGGCCGAAAATCCTATATTCATAGCACTTATAGTGACATTTCGAAAAATTATGGTGCTAAAGTGATCAATTAAAAAGTTATATGTCACTTTAGCGATCGAAAAAATAGTTATGAGCGTCACACAGAAATTATGACATAAAAATATGAGTGTCCTACTAAGGTTATGGTACTTATGATGTTTTTCTTCCCAAGTTATTCTCTCTCTAACACAAACATCTCCCTTCTTTTGTCCACATGGATTTGTGGTCTGCATGCCTTGCTCCAAGCTTTGTGGTTTTATATATTTGAACATGGAGCAATCGTGTGTTATAAAACTTTACGTGGTAAGGCCGGTGGCCATGGATTGAACCTGATAAGAGCAAGTGCAGTAATCTACGTGTACTCTTTCGTACATAGACCCAACCATTTAATCATATACGGTCATGGATGGAACATAACTCCGTATAATAACACAAATCACGCGTGCAATTGAGAGAGATCGTTAACTAATTTGAGAACGATACACGGAGGGTTTGATAAACCTCATGTGCATATGAATTCGCGCTATCTCGAGAGTTCACGAAATTTGGTTTGGCTTTTTGACAGTACATGAGGAACTTGAAGATCATGAAGGACCTTATACTTTTCCTTTTACATTCGTAACCACGCGATCATCGCTACAATCAGATTTGCTGTCCTGTCGCATCGGTATGACCGCAACTGTACGGGACGACCGGAAATTTATTATGCATATATGATCGATAGGAGTCCATCAAATACTTTAAGATTTTCTATGTCTTTAAGAAGGATCGTGATGGTATAAAGGGCATGCGCTATATAGTAAATCGCTATTTTAATTAAAAAAATTAAATGTTGTGCGGATCTTTTTACCCCCAGCAACTAGAATATTATTCAATTTAAACCGCCGCAACGCATGAACCCTCTATAGTCAAACATTCTAACGACGGTCGTGCTATTTAAAATTGTATTTGGGCTTGTACTATTTTCGAAAATTATCAAAAAGTCCTAAATCAATTGCAATTGTCCCATTCAACCTTAAACGTTTTTTTTTTTTTGCCGATTCAATCCTAAACCTTTTGCAATTGTGCCAACTTAATCCATTCGAAAAATTTTGACCTGCCGGTCGGCGACATAATATTTTAATTTTTTTAAATATGTTTTTATTACCATGCAATCCTTCAAATGAATAAGTGCTTTGGAATCCCATCATGGGTCATAGAGAGGAAGAAAAAGATTCCTAGATGATAGTTCACACGAGTACTTCACCTAATTAGTCATAAACTTATCGTATGGATGTTGATTTAGTCATAAATGTTCTTATTTGGACAGTATAACCCTAAACATTTGCGCAAGATTTTGATGTAGTCCTTTCAGTCATTTTTTGTTAGAAATCATTGACATTGCGGTCTACTCACTGCCGGTTGTCATACATGGCACACCATAGAGTTAATGATTTTCAATGAAAATTGACCCAAAGAACTATATTGAGATTTTGCTGAAAGATTTATGGCTAAAAATAAAATTGAAAAGTTTAAGATCGAACTAGCATCCATACAATAAATTTAGGATTAATTAGGTAATTTCCTCCAAAGTCATCATTTTGAACGTCGAATGGGCAATGAGATGGTAGGAGTGCCTTATGTGTTTTACTTGTTGAGGAATGGAACGAGGTCCAAAGAAGTAACCAGAAATCATCAATCGAAGGGTCTCATCGATGAGAGGGAGCTCAAAAGAACCGGGAGTAAGGACGCCATGGCACTTGGGGTTCTCCCACCTGTAAATTCATTGAGCAAACCATGCAATGATCTAACAATCAATATTCCGCATTGCTTGTTCCTCTGAGAAGGCGAGGTGGTAATGTAGCGTGGAGGGTGACGATAAATAGAAGTTATTTTTGGATAAGTACACTAACACTTATAAGCAGTGCTCACTTGAGTGCTACAATTTTTTTTTTCGACCACTTAAGGATCATAACTTCTAAAAAAATATTCGCTTAAGTGCCATAACTTTCAATCGATCACTTAGAATAGGCATTATAATCTTTCTATTTCCCTGTCTTTCTATTTTTCTAATTCGAGAACAAGTTTAGAACAAAAATTTATATGGTTATGCAATTTCATTTTTCAATTTTTGGGATGAATTTTTGGCCTAAAAATAGGTTTGGAATATAAATAAGAAGTAGAAATTTTCTACTATTTTCTATTTCTGTAATAGAAATAGAAATAAGAATTCTTATTATTGCACACTCCTCTCTTGTGTGGCCTTTCTCTCTCACGTCTCTGTTGCCGGTCATTGGTCTTGGCCCTCGATCATCGTCCGCCATTCGCTAGCTATTGGTGATCATCCATCGGTTGCCTCTCTTGCGTCCCTATCTCAGTTGTTGTACATTATCTGCCAATCGTTGGTCTCCAATCCCCCACTCTTGTTTGCCATTCGCCAGTCTCCATTCACCGATCTTCGACCGAAGCCCAGCGATCGAAAATTGTAGAAATTTTATGTTGTTATCAAATGAATTTCTATTCTGGAAATAAAATTTTGGAAATAGAAATTTTGTTTCGTTATCAAACCCGTGTCTCTGCTTAGCAACTTGTCCAAAGAATAGAAATAGAGAAATCTGGCAAAAAATAGAGCTCGGAAAGAGAAAGATTGTCTTTCGTGTCCCTAGTGTCGATTTTATTAAAAGAAATATTCACCCAAGTGCGGGAAATCTAATGTGGCATAATGCTTGTAGTGAACAATTTTAAAAATTTATTGATTAAAAAGTTATATGGCACTCTAGTGATCAAAAAAAAGTTATGAGCGCTATATGCAAGTTATGGCATTTGTGTTCTAATGTCCTTTTCCCAAGTTATTCTCTCACTATCACAAGCATCTTCGTTCCTTTGTCCTCGTGGATTTGTGGTTTGCATGCTTTACTCCAAGTTCTGTGGTTTCATATTTTAATATTGGTGTTTGTTTGTAAAACAAACAAATAAGGCATTTTCCTTGTCCCACATAAGAGGGATGAGATAGTGCAACATACTCTAAAGATGAAAAGGCTATTGTAATTTTTCAAATGGAGAAATGGGTGGGCGGGCTAGACCTTACCACACTCGCGTGCGAGTGCGCAAATAATTGTGTATTTTTAGGCACACTTAGCACTTCAATTTTTTTTTATTGAATTTGAAAATTAATTTTTTATAATTTTATTTCATTATTTTTAAAAAAATGTGATTGTTTGGACATGAACGATTATGTCCGAATGGCAGCTTTTACACACGAACAATTATGTCCGAATTGTGATTTTTTGGACATGAATTGGTGTGTCTATATGGGCAGTTCGGACACCAAGGGTGTGTTCTATTCATATTATAAAATGGACAATTCTGTTCATTTTCTACAATTCCTTTCATTTTTCATTTTCCTTCAAAAGAGAGACAGCCGTCTTTCATTGTTTCGTAGAGAGTTTTAGGAGATTTACTATAATTGCTATCAGTATTCTCATCGCGACTTTGTTGTATCATGATGAAAATTTGCCAGAAACCTGTAGCAACTTTATGAGGGCAAATCGATCTTAAAGGAGAGTGATTACATGCTTTAAAGTCCGACTACATTGTTACTCCATTTCCTCCGATATTTTGCCAACAATTTTTAGGAGCAATTTCACGCAACAATGGAGTCGGAAACTATCAAAATGACGAATCAAGATGTGGTCAAGTTGGATCGGTTCGACGATAACAACTTTGCATGTTGGAAGGACAAAGTGATGTTTCTGCTTACGACTTTGAAGATATCATATATATAGGACCCGAATTTGGTACCCATTAAAGATCCTGCTCCTACCATTGAAGAAGAAGAACCAAATGCTGAAGTAATTGAGAGGGTGAAAAAAGCAAAGAAGAAACATGATAAAGATGAACTACTCTGTCATGGGCACATTCTGAATATGTTGTCCGATCGACTGTATGACTTGTTTATTGAAATAAAGTCTGCTAGGGAAATCTAGAATGCACTCGAATTCAAGTACAGAGCAGAGGAACAAGGTGCTAACAAATATATGATTGCTAAGTACTTCAATTTCAAATTCAATGATACTAAACCCCTTTCGGAGCAAGTCCATGAACTACAAGTTCTAGTGAACAAAATTCATGCTCTCAAATCAGCATACCAGAAGCATTTCAAGTTGGAGCAATTATTGCTAAATTGCCTTCAAGTTGGAAGGACTATGGGAAAAGGCTAATGCACAAGATAGAGGCCATAACTTTGGTTCAACTCCAGAAACATCTTCGCATTAAGGAAGAGTCACACTTTTGTGAAAATTTTGGATCATATGATACTAAAGTGAATGGCTTGATGAGTAATGGATTTCAATTCAAAAATCACCGGAACTTGAAACGCAAGAGAGAGCAGAATTTTAAGAAGGCATAAAAGAAAAAGAAAGGAGGCGGTTTAATTTGTGTCAAAGAAAGGCATTTTGCAAGGGACTATAGGCACCGCAAGAACAACACTTCCAAGGAGAAGAACACCACACCAATTGTGAAGGCGGATACCAATATTGTTGAAGAAAACTATGTGGCCATTGTTACACATAAGTTTTCAAACTTGGAAATTTTTGCAAAAATTAATGGTATTGTGGCCACAATTATTGAAATCAAAGGTGCATATGTCTAATCGAGTTGGTGGTTGGATTTTGAAGCAACAGTCCACGTGTGCAAGAATAAGTTCGTGATCAAGAACTTTCAAGTGGTTGTTGACGCTAATTTTCAAGAGATCCAAATGGCAAACAACAATTTTGCAGGCTCTGTGGATTTAGACTTCACTTCAAGAAAGAAAATTACCCTTTTGAATATATTTTATGTACCCGACCTTAGGAACAATTTAATTTATGTCCATTTGTTATGTAAAAGGGGGTTTTGAGTACTGTTTGAATCCGACAGGGTTATCTTGTTGAAAAGTGGAATATTTGTGGGAAAGGGCAATGCCAGTGACGACATGTATCAACTAAGTATCAATAATAGGACTGAATCTTCTGTTTATACTGTTGACTTTTCATTTTTATGGCATCGTAGATTAGCGCATTTAAAATTTTTCTATTTGAAGAATATTAAAAAATTAGACTTGATTAATTTTAATGGTGAATTAAATAAATGTGAAATTTCTGCTAAGTCTAAATTAATGAAGATGCCTTTTCTGAGTTAAAAAGGAGTTTGAATTTATTAGATTTGGTGCTTAGCGATATATGCGAATTCAATGGAATGTTAACTCGTGGTGGTAAAAGTTATTTTATTAACCTCGTGGATGATTGTAATAGGTATTTGTACATTTATCTCATAAGATCGAAAGATGAAGCATTTACCATGTTTCAAAAATATGAGACTAAAGGAGAAAATCAGTTAGAAAGGAAAATTAAAGTTCTATGGTCGAATAGCGGTGGTGAATATTTCTTAAATGAATTTTCATCATTTTGTGAAGAACATCATACTATTCATCAAACTTTGGCACCATACACTCCACGGCAGAATGGTTTGGCGGAAGGGAAAAATAAATCTCTTGGACAAACGGTTAATTGTATGCTTTGTAATTCAAAGCTACCAATTAATTTATGAGGTGAAGCATTACTTACTACATGTCATATTCATAACATAATACCATCCAAGAAGAATAACGTAAGTCCATATGAATTATGGAAAGGGAGAAACCCAAACTTGTCATATGTTAAAATGTGGGGGTGTTTGGCTTTATTATCGAGTAATGAACCCTAAGAAAACAAAGCTTGGTCATATAGCTATTAAAAGTGTTTTCCTTGGATATGCAAAAAATAATAAAGTTTATAGGCTTCTTGATTTATAGTCAAATGTCATGGTGGAATCAAGAGATATTGAATTCTTTGAGAATAAGTGTTCTAAAGACTTCAAAATTATTGAAAATAATAATTCAAGAGCTATAGAAACACAAGTAGATTCTCATGAGAAGGAAACAAAGGATTTCGAAAAATATGACTAAACTAAAGAGAAGTACTAGAGCAAGAAAATTGAAAGATTTAGGTCCTAACTTTTTTACTCATGCTTTCCTTATTGAAGTAAATAAATACCCCTTATTATTAAACTTAGAAGACGATGCTAAAAGCATTAGCGAAGCTATGTCTTCTAGAGATGCTTCTTTTTGGAAAGAATCTATAAATGATGAAATGGATTAGATTATGTCTAATAATACCTGGATATTAGTTGATTTACCAAAAGGATCAAATCCCATTGGACGCAAATGGGTTTTCAAAAGACAATATAATTCTAATGGTATCATCCAAGTTTTTAAGGCTAGGTTAGTGGCCAAATGATTTAGGCAAAATGAAGGAATAGATTATTTTGACACGTATACTCCTGTAGCACGTATAACATCTATTTGAATTCTATTTACCTTAGCATCCATTTATGATCTTTATGTTCATCAAATCGATTTAAAAACTGCTTTCTTAAATAGAGATTTAAATGAGATAATTTACATAGAACAACTAGAGGGTTTTTGTACTTATTGAGAATAAAAAGAAAGTGTATAAATTGATTAAATCTCTTTATAGGCTTATGCAAGCTCCAAAGCAGTGGCATGAGAAATTTGCTTCAGTCATACCGTTCGATATTTTCAAAAATAATATTGTCGATAAGTGTATTTACTCTAAGTTCGTTAAAGACTATGGGTTCTTGGTTTGCTTATACGTTGATGATATGCTATTTTTGGAACCAATATGACTGGAGTCAATGAGACTAAGAAGTAACTAATTTCAAATTTTAAATGAAAGATTTGGGTGAAGTAGATACTATATTAGGCATCAAAGTTAAAAAGCATTGTGGGGTTACTCTTTGAGCCAAGGAGATTATATTGAAAAAATATTAAATAAATTCCAACATTTTGGTTACAAAGTGTCAAGTGCTCCTTTTGATCTCAATGTGAAGTTAACTTATAATTATGGTAGGGCAATAGCATAACTTAAAGATACGAGTGCTATAAGACCTTTAATGTATGCAATACATTATACTAGACCTGATATTGCGTTTTTCGTGTGTAAGTTGAGTCGATACTAGGGGTGATCGGTTCATGATCTGATTCGATTCCCCTCAAGAACCGAGAACCGAATCAGTGATCCCAATTCCCAATTTTTGGGAATCAAGAACCGAATCGACTGGTCCGGTCCGATCTTGGGCGGTTCCATTGGACCGAAAATATGCACAAAAAAAAACATGTTAAGGGCGGTCAAAGTTCCAAATCAGGGAACATGAAAAAAAGACATCCCCAAGATCGTGTCAAATGGGCAAAAATGGGTCATTCTTGCTTCTTGTCGAACATTTGCCAGGTTTTTGCTAAGTTGGATCGATTCTTGATTTAGTGCAGCTCAGGGACGTCCAGAGGAGAGAAGAAGTTGATGCCCAATATTGAAGAGAAGCTAAGGTTGGTGATGGGTGGGAGAGTAGAGAGGAAAAAGAAAAGAAAATGAAAGCAAAAAAAGAAAAAAGAAAAAAAAATGTTAAGGGGAATAACATTATGAGAAATAGATAACTCGAAGGATAAATTAAAGGCGGTTTAGAGTTTAGACATTAAATTTAGATTAAGGATTACTTTTAAAGAATAAAAATTTCGACCAGTCTGATTCAGTCTGGGCGGTTCGGTTCCAATTTTAAGAACCACGGATCAGACCACTACCCTCTAAAATCGAAAATCGGACCACTGGTCCCAGTCTGGTTCAAGCGGTCCTAATCTGATTAGTCTAATTTGCTCACTCTTAATAGATAAACTGGTATTCCAAATTTAAAACATTGGAATGCTATTATCATAATTTTTGGCTATTGTAAGAGAACAAAAAATTTATGATTTTTCTATAATAATTATCAGGCTGTATTATAAAGAAACACCAATGCTAGATGGATTACAAGCGTAGGAGATAAACATTCCACCTCTAGATAGATTTTCACATCAAGAGGATGTGTTGTAACTTGGGCAAGCAAGAAACGAACTTACATATCTCACTCAACAATGGAATCAGAATTTATTGCTTTAACAACAATTGAGAAAGAGGATGAGTGGATTAGGAATTTGTTGTTGGACATTAAATTGTGGCCTAGTCTGATGCCTCCTAA
>JAGVVM010006795.1:0-12834 GCA_019149425.1 Psidium friedrichsthalianum
GCCCAACTACAAGGCGGTCAGTTTGATACCCAAACCCAACTCTCATTGGGCGGTGCTACGCCGAACTTAGAAAGAAAGAAAATACATCAAGAAAAAGAAAATACAATAAAAAAAATAAAAATGATAAAATATATATTATTTTATTTTATTCTATCAAATTTTATGTTTAATTTTTTTTAAATAAAAAATTTGTCTCATTTTCGCAATATAGTTTGTTAAAACTTATAAGAAATAAGTTTTTTATGGATTGGATTAATATGAAAGTGTTTTAGTATAATAGATCGGGTTAGGTATTGGATCAAGTTGAGTATGGATTGAAACATTGCATGGCAATAAAAGCATCATAAATAGGTTATATTGATCAATTTTGAGGTCTGGACCATTTATAAGACCCGACCCCATCCACCCAATTTGGTAAATGCCTATTTTAAGTGACATGTATTCAAACCAACTTCTCTATGTTTGAATGTTTCAAATTTATACTCAAAGTCGCTTCTGTTTGTCCGGTGTCACGATGACACATGAGGCATCCCACTCCACAACTCTCAGTTTGAGAGCCATACATCGGTGCAGTTTTATGTACGCGCAATCTCATTGGCGGTGGCTCGCCGCTTAGAAAGAAAGAAATAAGAAAGGGAAAAATACAAAAAAAAAAATAAAATGATAAAATATATATTATTATATTTTTCTTACAAATTTTTATTTTTATTTTTTTTAAGGAAAAAATTGTCCGCAATCTTTTAGCAATATAGTTTTTTAAAAACTTATAAGAAATAAGTTTTTTGGATTGGATTAAATATGAAAGTGTTTTAGTAATATGAATCGGGTTAGGTATGCATGTTATGGATTGAAATCTGCATGGCAATAAAAGCTCATAAATAGGTTAATTGATCTGGACCATTTATGACCCGACCCAATCCACCCATTTGAAATGCCTATTTAAGTGACATGTATTCAAACCAACTCTATGTTTGAATGTTGAAAATTTATACTCAAAGTCGCTTGTTTTTCCGTGTGTCACGATGACACATGATGCATCCCATGCACAACAGTCTTTTGAGAGGTCATATATTAGTGCAGTTGTATTATGCACGCTGGGAGGGGCGCTTGGTCATGAAAATGGTATTGGATTGGATTCATAATCAAAAACAAATCATCAATTGCACCTTCAGTGTGCGTTTCATTTTTGCTTCCGAGGTAAACGTTTCATTCTTCAACCTTTATTAATCTAACAAATCATCAGTGCTCGCAGCAATTAACTGTCGGCAATGGCAGCAGCAACCGAGGCCGCCTTGTTCTCATAATCGTTCGAGTCTAGTAATGGCGACTTGCCACCAAAGCCCGCTTCACATTCGGATGCGAAAATCGCCACTCTCTTCATGTTGTCCACGGCGAACTTGGGGTTGCCTTTTATCAAACTTTCCTTGCTTGAGGGCACCAAACCGCTTATGGTATATTTGTAGGAGTCCTCACAAGAGGTCAGCGCTTGCTTCGTCCATGGGTCGTGGGATTTGCCGATCAAGTCCTCAATTTTGGTCACAGTTGACTTAGCGTTTGCGTCGACCTTGTCAACCATGATTAGGGCTAGGGTTCTGGTGTCCGCGGTGGAGCTCCAGGGTCAGATCTGAGAGCCGTGATGCAGAAGTTGACGTATGGCGTCTTCTTGCAGGTGTCGTCAACAAGGTCGGCTGATGTGAATGGGAGGATGGTGATGAGAAGAAGTTGAGTGAGCGAGAGAAGTGTCATGAGCATTGGAGTCTTCATATTGTTGGAGTTTGTTTTTGAAGGAGACGGTGATGCTGATCAGGTTTCTGAAGAGGAAAGGAAGGGAATGAATACTTTGGGTGTAGAAAATGCGTGCTATTTGATCCTTTAAATCGGGGTTGAGATTACTTCCTCCTATGGAAGGAATGGATTAGATTTGACAATTGTCATTCGAGGATACTTTTTAGGAGTGAGGAGTTTCAGGTTCTACTTAGAAAATCTTAGTTACACTAGACATATTAAAATGTGCCAATAAAATGTATTCTCGGTGCTTAGCACCCGGCAGTCAAATGTCAACTAGTGAAAATGAAATTTAAAAGTAAATAGAGATTATACAAACCTTAAGATTTATCAATAAATTAAAGATTTTTCTCTACTTCTAGAGTGTCCCCCCTTGGAAGTTGCGTAGGTCGGACTATATTGTGATGAAAAGTTGCCTCCATAAACAAAGGACGCATGAATAATCCCTCATATTTTTTTGCGTCGATCACACATTTATCTTGCCGGACCCATACATGATTACTAAATGCAAACACATTTATTGCAAAGCAAGTTAAAAACCGTTCAAAAAGGAAGTTTTTCAGTTATAGAAATTCACGAGTTAAAACACCCTCCTCGTCATCAAATTAGCGCGTTTGGAAAAGGCAAAGGCCAAGGCCAACAGAAAACCAATGGAGAAGTCACCTCATTGGTTTTGTCGGTTCTCGATCCAATTTTTGGTTCCCAGTTCCTAAAAACGTCAAATTGGGAGTAGGACCATATCTCACCGGAACCTAGAGCTGGTCTGGTTCTCTGGTTCTGGTTCCACGCTAGAACCACGCTCACTCCTAATATAATCTAGATATTAACGAGTTTTGTTATTTGCAGCTGTTTTGGAAATTATGTTGCTGCACTTCGAGCAAATTTAAGAGTCATTTCCTGAAAACTCCTTTTAACTTTCACTCACACATGACTACATGAAATTAAGGAAAAATAAAACTATTGATTAAAGAGGATGAAGTCTCAGGGTCCTTAATATTATATAAAAGTCAGATTTCAAATGTCCGAAATGAAAGTAAGAGCAGAAAATTAAAAATGGTAGATTGGATATTTTTCTTTTTTCTTTTGGTAAGTTAATTAACAACGTCTGTCTTTTCTTTTTGGGGGAAAAAGAATAGATTCCATGCTTTGCAGTAGATAAGCATTCGCACTTGCCATAAACGGGGTTTGTAGTGAGGAAATCTTATCCTCTCTACTAGAAATAGTGTACGACATTAAGACACAAAAGCACGGCTCTCGCCAACTATATTATTGTCAGCATTTTCTTATTAAAGCCACGGACTTTCCTTTTTACGAAAAGGCCACCTAGTCAATGGCATTTAACCGCAAAAGCCATGTAATTTTATTTGCCGGAATTTGTTGCCCAATCGTTTTTTTTTTCTCCGATATAACCTTTAAGTGAGCCGTCGAAAACTTTTGATACTAAAGTTAGCTGTCAAAACTTTTGACACTTTCAGGGTTCTCATCCCGAATAACTTCCCATCCATTCCAAATTATGTTTTAACCTTGAAAAATTACTACACCCGACAAAACTGCTTAATTCAATTTTGGCCCGTACAAAACTTATATTTCACAATGAAGAAAGTTACTAAGATATGTGAAAAAGCTCCCTTCCTCTGATATATTACAATTTAAAGTTACTAACCAGACGTAATTTCTAATATGAATAATACGAACTAATATAGAAAAGTAAATAATCATTGACTGCTTAGTATTGCTAGTAATGGTTATAAGTAATTAGAAATTATTTTGCATATCGAAGTCCCTTTCGATGTATCTTTATGTCAAAGCAATGCAGGCTTCTACCAGTTTCAGGGAGTCAAAAAGAGCGTGCGGAAGTTGAGGAGTCATCAAGCATGGAGAAGATTATGAAATACAGAGATTTGTTTTCCCAGAAACCTTTTTAGTGAGGCTAATTTACCTGAAAGAATAATCACTATAACGAGAAGTACGGCGATTGGTTTTTACTCTTCTTTCTCTTCCTCTTCTATCAAAACAAACTAGCCATGTGATTTTCATGCCCGATGGAAGGACTCGAAACAATTGTTCATTTACATGTAAGACTGTACATATATATGTACTAGAAAAAGGGGCTATACAGGTTCTCATGCCATCTCTCGCTTGCATTACCTTTTTGTCTTGAACAGCTTGAAAACGTCAATCTTCATTTCCACGCTGTGTTATGCCACTTGCAGCATCTGAAGAACATTATGCAATTGAGTCAGCCAACATTTACGCAATTACATCTTCTGAAGTTTTGGTGTACAAGACCTGCCGCTTCCAACACACAGAGCAAACGCTACCAGTACAGGAAGATGTGACGTAATGATTATCTGGACCTAATCAAGCTGAAGCGAGTGGGCTCATTTGAGACCAAGAGATCAGTGTGAAAAAAAATCAGCTTCAAGCTGACAGAAGATGCAAGTGCTTACGCAAGCAGGAAGATCTCATGCTTGAACTTATTCACGTCAAAAAGATTTTTTAGCGTAGAACCTGAATCAGCATTCCACAGGGTGTAAATTCAGGTCATTAAAAAAATAAAAATCTCCTCCGAAACTTTACTAAAAAGACTCCACTAAGATGGGTGAATTGACTGGTGGTCATTGAACTCTCCAGTGGAATTTGCAATGAAAACAATTTTTTATTTCATCCACCCCAAGTTACTAAACTTTCATTTCTTGTGATTGATGCACTTTAGGGAATTTGGCCAAATTCCGGAAGAAATGCTGCTGCAGTAGACACTTTGCAATGACGTAGCATCCCAAATATGGTCACATGTCCACCACCTCAATGATATGCCAGAAAATTGCCGATTGCAATCCTATTTGCATCAATTGTATGTAGATAAAAGTATATTATCGGAGAAATTAAAGTTCAGTGGCCACTGCAAAATTCACTCAAGTTTAGTGCCTACAGGTAGATCTGATTCCTTCTAAAACTTCATATATTTACGAGATAAGTTTTTGAGCCAAGAAAAGAGAAAAAAGGAAGGCTTACCATTTCGTGTACTGCAGAAACAAAATCTTATAGAATAATCTCAATTCACTGGCTTGATGTTACCAGAAGCTATATCCACATCTCCTCTGGGTGCTGAATTCTACTTTTAACCGACGCTGCTGCCAAAAGTAGAATTCAGAGGTACTGATAGAGGAACCTGTTGGGGAGACCACATGCTATTTGATTCCTTTGGATTGATTTCATCGTCATTGCCATCACTGATAGGAGAATATGGTTTTTTGACTTTCTTTTTCAGCATTTCCTGCAATTGTTGCCAACAACACCAATTCATTCAAGGATGCCTTAGCAACTTAAACAACAGAACCAACAAAAACATATTCCTTATCTCACCGAATGGGGTCGCAATTCAGGCTAACAAATCAAGATGATTATTTCATGCACGTATTGAAAATCAAGTAGGGTGACACAACACAATTGGCAACAGGAAGTTTCGAATGTTAATAGGAAAAACAGAAGTTTGCTTAGAACATTGAAGGTGCCTAAAACCTGCCTAAACAACCGAGGCATTTCGAAATGCCATGAATGCATGTAAAGCATCATAAATTTTAGACAAACACATACAATTACATGAACAAATGCAAACCTTTGATTTACTTGGTCCATAAGTACTCATTGCTCCCTCAACTGAAGAGTATATTTCATAAGCTTGATTGGTATCACGACTGCATTTTATAACACGGACTTGCTCCTTAAATTCTGGTGGTCTAGGTTTCAGATAAAGAACCAGCCGAGAAAATGGAGCCTTGGGTTGGTCTTTCTTTTCCATGAGTTAATTCCATTATCACCAGGTCATCCCAGAGCACATCCCACAAGACAGAACATGGATCTCTAGCAGGGTTGAATTTTCTCTGAGCAATGATGGTTGATGGTTGCTGATAGGGAACACAAAGGCAACGTCAGGATTCTACATAGATACGGGAAAGCACAATCTGCCATCACGATATGCATCTTAAAAGCTACTTACTTGCAACAATATAACTCGTCGGTGAGTGACCATAAGAATTTTTCCCTTTGGAAGCAAAAAAGTGATCTTCATATGCGTCTGATAATGCAAACTTTCCACGCACTTTGAAAAGATCAACCTGGCCAAAGAATGAACCACATTCTGCCAGCTGCAAGATGACCTTCACAGTGGGGGAAAATTATTTAGAGATCTGGACCATAAAAAATATATTAAAGGTACATGGCCCTCTCCAACATTAACTAACCACAGAGATGAATCAATTACATAAACATAGTTTCATAATTTCTCTTTCTTTTCTAATGTGTACAATTTAACTAGAAAAGTACGCCCTTACTGAAAATGATTAGAAGCTTGCAAGCCTTTGAAAGATGGCCTTACTAGTATGTTCAATTAATGGAAGCTGCAAATCTGCAACTTATTAGCTCTATTATTCAAAAGGGGCTAAGGTGAGTTTAGAGACATCTGTTTGCCTAAGAAGGAAGGAGAACTTGGCCTTGAAAGGATAAAATGGTAGGAATAAAGCTTGTATAATGAGTTGTATTCAGCTAGTCTTCACCCAGTCTGGTTCCATGCGGTTTGCTTGGTCGAGAATGTACAAGCTAAGGGAAAGGCCTTTTCGGACTTCAACTGTCTCAGCCAACACTATACTTGTTTGGAGGAAATTTCTGAGGCTTAGGGATGCTACTTGACCTTATATCAAGTACATAACCGGAGATGGGGAATTATTTTGCTTTATGGCATCATGATAGGCATCCTCTAGGCCCTCTGCTAAAGCATTTTGCTAGCAGGATTATGTATGATTCTGCTCTACATTTTCAGTCTAAAGGCAGCTCCTGCTAGGTCTGAAGCTTTGGTGCAAATTCAAGCTCATAAGAGAGCTTGAATTTGCACCAAAGCTTCAGACCTAGCAGGAGCTGCCTTTAGACTGAAAATGTAGAGCAGAATCATACATAATCCTGCTAGCAAAATGCTTTAGCAGAGGGCCTAGAGGATGCCTATCATGATGCCATAAAGCAAAATAATTCCCCATCTCCGGTTATGTACTTGATATAAGGTCAAGTAGCATCCCTAAGCCTCAGAAATTTCCTCCAAACAAGTATAGTGTTGGCTGAGACAGTTGAAGTCCGAAAAGGCCTTTCCCTTAGCTTGTACATTCTCGACCAAGCAAACCGCATGGAACCAGACTGGGTGAAGACTAGCTGAATACAACTCATTATACAAGCTTTATTCCTACCATTTTATCCTTTCAAGGCCAAGTTCTCCTTCCTTCTTAGGCAAACAGATGTCTCTAAACTCACCTTAGCCCCTTTTGAATAATAGAGCTAATAAGTTGCAGATTTTGCAGCTTCCATTAATTGAACATACTAGTAAGGCCATCTTTCAAAGGCTTGCAAGCTTCTAATCATTTTCAGTAAGGGCGTACTTTTTCTAGTTAAATTGTACACATTAGAAAAGAAAGAGAAATTATGAAACTATGTTTATGTAATTGATTCATCTCTGTGGTTAGTTAATGTTGGAGAGGGCCATGTACCTTTAATATATTTTTTATGGTCCAGATCTCTAAATAATTTTCCCCCACTGTGAAGGTCATCTTGCAGCTGGCAGAATGTGGTTCATTCTTTGGCCAGGTTGATCTTTTCAAAGTGCGTGGAAAGTTTGCATTATCAGACGCATATGAAGATCACTTTTTGCTTCCAAAGGGAAAAATTCTTATGGTCACTCACCGACGAGTTATATTGTTGCAAGTAAGTAGCTTTTTAAGATGCATATCGTGATGGCAGATTGTGCTTTCCCGTATCTATGTAGAATCCTGACGTTGCCTTTGTGTTCCCTATCAGCAACCATCAACCATCATTGCTCAGAGAAAATTCAACCCTGCTAGAGATCCATGTTCTGTCTTGTGGGATGTGCTCTGGGATGACCTGGTGATAATGGAATTAACTCATGGAAAGAAAGACCAACCCAAGGCTCCATTTTCTCGGCTGGTTCTTTATCTGAAACCTAGACCACCAGAATTTAAGGAGCAAGTCCGTGTTATAAAATGCAGTCGTGATACCAATCAAGCTTATGAAATATACTCTTCAGTTGAGGGAGCAATGAGTACTTATGGACCAAGTAAATCAAAGGTTTGCATTTGTTCATGTAATTGTATGTGTTTGTCTAAAATTTTATGATGCTTTACATGCATTCATGGCATTTCGAAATGCCTCGGTTGTTTAGGCAGGTTTTAGGCACCTTCAATGTTCTAAGCAACTTCTGTTTTTCCTTATTAACATTCGAAACTTCCTGTTGCCAATTGTGTTGTGTCACCCTACTTGATTTTCAATACGTGCATGAAATAATCATCTTGATTTGTTAGCCTGAATTGCGACCCCATTCGGTGAGATAAGGAATATGTTTTTGTTGTTTTCTGTTGTTTAAGTTGCTAAGGCATCCTTGAATGAATTGGTGTTGTTGGCAACAATTTGCAGGAAATGCTGAAAAAGAAAGTCAAAAAACCATATTCTCCTATCAGTGATGGCAATGACGATGAAATCAATCCAAAGGAATCAAATAGCATGTGGTCTCCCCAACAGGTTCCTCTATCATACCTCTGAATTCTACTTTTGGCAGCAGCGTCGGTTAAAAGTAGAATTCAGCACCCAGAGGAGATGTGGATATAGCTTCTGGTAACATCAAGCCAGTGAATTGAGATTATTCTATAAGATTTTGTTTCTGCAGTACACGAAATGGTAAGCCTTCCTTTTTTCTCTTTTCTTGGCTCAAAACTTATCTCGTAAATATATGAAGTTTTAGAAGGAATCAGATCTACCTGTAGGCACTAAACTTGAGTGAATTTTGCAGTGGCCACTGAACTTTAATTTCTCCGATAATATACTTTTATCTACATACAATTGATGCAAATAGGATTGCAATCCGGCCAATTTTCTGGCATATCATTGAGGTGGTGGACATGTGACCAATATTTGGGATGCTACGTCATTGCAAAGTGTCTACTGCAGCAGCATTTCTTCCGGAATTTGGCCAAATTCCCTAAAGTGCATCAATCACAAGAAATGAAAGTTTAGTAACTTGGGGTGGATGAAATAAAAAATTGTTTTCATTGCAAATTCCACTGGAGAGTTCAATGACCACCAGTCAATTCACCCATCTTAGTGGAGTCTTTTTAGTAAAGTTTCGGAGGAGATTTTTATTTTTTTAATGACCTGAATTTACACCCTGTGGAATGCTGATTCAGGTTCTACGCTAAAAAATCTTTTTGACGTGAATAAGTTCAAGCATGAGATCTTCCTGCTTGCGTAAGCACTTGCATCTTCTGTCAGCTTGAAGCTGATTCTTTTTTCACACTGATCTCTTGGTCTCAATGAGCCCACTCGCTTCAGCTTGATTAGGTCCAGATAATCATTACGTCACATCTTCCTGTACTGGTAGCGTTTGCTCTGTGTGTTTGGAAGCGGCAGGTCTTGTACACCAAACTTCAGAAGATGTAATTGCGTAAATGTTGGCTGACTCAATTGCATAATGTTCTTCAGATGCTGCAAGTGGCATAACACAGCGTGGAAATGAAGATTGACGTTTTCAAGCTGTTCAAGACAAAAAGGTAATGCAAGCGAGAGATGGCATGAGAACCTGTATAGCCCCTTTTTCTAGTACATATATATGTACAGTCTTACATGTAAATGAACAATTGTTTCGAGTCCTTCCATCGGGCATGAAAATCACATGGCTAGTTTGTTTTGATAGAAGAGGAAGAGAAAGAAGAGTAAAAACCAATCGCCGTACTTCTCGTTATAGTGATTATTCTTTCAGGTAAATTAGCCTCACTAAAAAGGTTTCTGGAAAACAATCTCTGTATTTCATAATCTTCTCCATGCTTGATGACTCCTCAACTTCCGCACGCTCTTTTTTGACTCCTGAAAACTGGTAGAAGCCTGCATTGCTTTGACATAAAGATACATCGAAAGGGACTTCGATATGCAAAATAATTTCTAATTACTTATAACCATTACTAGCAATACTAAGCAGTCAATGATTATTTACTTTTCTATATTAGTTCGTATTATTCATATTAGAAATTACGTCTGGTTAGTAACTTTAAATTGTAATATATCAGAGGAAGGGAGCTTTTTCACATATCTTAGTAACTTTCTTCATTGTGAAATATAAGTTTTGTACGGGCCAAAATTGAATTAAGCAGTTTTGTCGGGTGTAGTAATTTTTCAAGGTTAAAACATAATTTGGAATGGATGGGAAGTTATTCGGGATGAGAACCCTGAAAGTGTCAAAAGTTTTGTACAGCTAACTTTAGTATCAAAAGTTTTCGACGGCTCACTTAAGTGTTATATCGGAGAAAAAAAAAACGATTGGGCAACAAATTCCGGCAAATAAAATTACATGGCTTTTGCGGTTAAATGCCATTGACTAGGTGGCCTTTTCGTAAAAGGAAAGTCCGTGGCTTTAATAAGAAAATGCTGACAATAATATAGTTGGCGAGAGCCGTGCTTTTGTGTCTTAATGTCGTACACTATTTCTAGTAGAGAGGATAAGATTTCCTCACTACAAAACCCCGTTTATGGCAAGTGCGAATGCTTATCTACTGCAAAGCATGGAATCTATTCTTTTTTCCCCCAAAAAGAAAAGACAGACGTTGTTAATTAACTTACCAAAAGAAAAAAGAAAAATATCCAATCTACCATTTTTAATTTTCTGCTCTTACTTTCATTTCGGACATTTGAAATCTGACTTTTATATAATATTAAGGACCCTGAGACTTCATCCTCTTTAATCAATAGTTTTATTTTTCCTTAATTTCATGTAGTCATGTGTTGAGTGAAAGTTAAAAGGAGTTTTTCAGGAAATGACTCTTAAATTTGCTCGAAGTGCAGCAACATAATTTCCAAAACAGCTGCAAATAACAAAACTCGTTAATATCTAGATTATATTAGGAGTGAGCGTGGTTCTAGCGTGGAACCAGAACCAGAGAACCAGACCAGCTCTAGGTTCCGGTGAGATATGGTCCTACTCCCAATTTGACGTTTTTTAGGAACTGGGAACCAAAAATTGGATCGAGAACCGACAAAACCAATGAGGTGACTTCTCCATTGGTTTTCTGTTGGCCTTGGCCTTTGCCTTTTCCAAACGCGCTAATTTGATGACGAGGAGGGTGTTTTAACTCGTGAATTTCTATAACTGAAAAACTTCCTTTTTGAACGGTTTTTTAACTTGCTTTGCAATAAATGTGTTTGCATTTAGTTAATCATGTATGGGTCCGGCAAGATAAATGTGTGATCGACGCAAAAAATATGAGGATTATTCAGGCGTCCTTTGTTTATGGAGGCAACCTTTTTTCATCACAATATAGTCCGACCTACGCAACTTCCAAGGGGGGACACTCTAGAAGTAGAGAGAAAATCTTTAATTTTATTGATAAATCTTAAGGTTTGTATAATCTCTATTTACTTTTAAATTTCATTTTCACTAGTTGACATTTGACTGCCGGTGCTAAGCCCGAGAATACATTTTATTGGCACATTTTAATATGTCTAGTGTAACTAAGATTTTCTAAGTAGAACCTGAAACTCCTCACTCCTAAAAAGTATCCTCGAATGACATTGTCAAATCTAATCCATTCCTTCCATAGGAGGAAGTAATCTCAACCCCGATTTAAAGGATCAAATAGCACGCATTTTCTACACCCAAAGTATTCATTCCCTTCCTTTCCTCTTCAGAAACCTGATCAGCATCACCGTCTCCTTCAAAAACAAACTCCAACAATATGAAGACTCCAATGCTCATGACACTTCTCTCGCTCACTCAACTTCTTCTCATCACCATCCTCCCATTCACATCAGCCGACCTTGTTGACGACACCTGCAAGAAGACGCCATACGTCAACTTCTGCATCACGGCTCTCAGATCTGACCCCTGGAGCTCCACCGCAGGACACCAGAACCCTAGCCCTAATCATGGTTGACAAGGTCGACGCAAACGCTAAGTCAACTGTGACCAAAATTGAGGACTTGATCGGCAAATCCCACGACCCATGGACGAAGCAAGCGCTGACCTCTTGTGAGGACTCCTACAAATATACCATAAGCGGTTTGGTGCCCTCAAGCAAGGAAAGTTTGATAAAAGGCAACCCCAAGTTCGCCGTGGACAACATGAAGAGAGTGGCGATTTTTCGCATCCGAATGTGAAGCGGGCTTTGGTGGCAAGTCGCCATTACTAGACTCGAACGATTATGAGAACAAGGCGGCCTCGGTTGCTGCTGCCATTGCCGACAGTTAATTGCTGCGAGCACTGATGATTTGTTAGATTAATAAAGGTTGAAGAATGAAACGTTTACCTCGGAAGCAAAATGAAATTGCACTGTAAGGTTTCTTAATGAAAGTGCAGTTTTTGATTTGTTTGATACTATTTTATGATCCAATCCAATACCATTTTCATGACCAAGCGCCTCTCCACTAGCTAATAGATATGCGCGTACATAAACTGCACTAATATATGACCTCTCAAAAGACTGTTGTGCATGGGATGCATCATGTGTCATCGTGACACACGGAAAAACAAGCGACTTTGAGTATAAATTTTCAACATTCAAACATAGAGTTGGTTTGAATACATGTCACTTAAATAGGCATTTCAAATGGGTGGATTGGGTCGGGTCATAAATGGTCCACTCAAATTGATCAATTAACCTATTTATGATGCTTTTATTGCCATGCAGATGTTTCAATCCATACTCAACTTGATCCATACCTAACCCGATTCATATTACTAAAACACTTTCATATTTAATCCAATCCATAAAAACTTATTTCTTATAAGTTTTTAAAAAACTATATTGCTAAAAGATTGCGGACAATTTTTTTATTTAAAAAAAATTAAAAATAAAAATTTGTAGAATAAAAATAAATAATATATATTTTATCATTTTATTTTTTTTTTTTGTATTTTCTTTTTCTTTTTATTTCTTTCTTTCTAAGTTCGGCGAGCACCGCCAATGAGAGTTGGGGTTGGGTATCAAACTGACCGCCTTGTAGTTGGGC
>JAGVVM010006796.1:0-20847 GCA_019149425.1 Psidium friedrichsthalianum
GAAACTGAGAGTACCTATCTTGGAGAAAACTGATAAGTACCTAGGAATCCCGTCAGATTGGGGTCGCTCCAAAAACGATATGTTCAACTGGGTACTCACTAAGGTAAATTCAAAGCTAGAGGAGTGGAAAGAAAAGCTTATATCCAAAGTTGAAAAAGAAATTCTTATCAAGATAGTAGTCCAAGTGCTACCACAGTACACCATGTCCATTTTTAGGCTTCTATTATCCATTTGTAGAGCTATAGTGAAGAAGATCGCCGCCTTCTGGTGGAAGCAAAAGGCAAACAAAGAGGGTATCCACTAGAGGAATTGGGAGCTCTTAAAATCAAGGAAAAACATGGGTGGCCTAGGCTTTAGAGACTTAATTGCTTTCAATGAAGCTATGCTAGGAAAACAGGTCTGGCACTTGGATCAATCTCCTAATTCACTCTAGGGCCAGATATTGAAAGGTATCTACTTCCCTGAGGGAAACGTTTGGACAGCAAAGAGAGGTCACCATCCTTCCTAGGTTGGCTAAGTCTTTTAGTGGGAAGAGATGCAATCGAACCTGCAACCAAATGGGTTGTGGGGATGGTAGAAGGATAAAGATAAGGGAGTATAAATGGCTCCCCTCCGATAGATATGAAGGCCCAGCTAACCAGTCGGAACCTACAATGGTTATAGATATTATCAACCAGGATACCCATGAATGGAACTCGCAGTTAATAGCTGAGTACTTCGACTCAAATATGGCTCAGGAGATCCTCAAAATTCCCCTTAGCCACAATCCCTCTAAAGATCGTCTAACGTGGATGAGCAACAAGGAAGGAACCTGCACTATTAAAGCAGCCTACAACAAGATTAAGGCAGCGGATGACGAGGTATCTAAGGTCACGGCATCTTCATCCTACAGCCCTCCTAGAAACCTGTGGACCAGAATTTGGTTAACCCATACAAGCCCAAAGGTGCGATTTCTTCTATGGAGTATCTGCAACAACGCCCTACCGACTAAAGATAATCTATTCAGGAGAAAGATGGTCCTCGACCCTCTATGTCCTCTTTGCGGCCACTACCCGAAAACGACTGAACACTTATTCCTGTTGTGCAACTGGAGAAAAGAGATCTAGTCAGATATAAGACTGAACTTTGATCCTAAACTACCCGTATTACACAAATTGAGAAGTGGTTAGCTGATAACCTTCTATCAGTGAAAGTGAATCTCTCGCGGGATGAAGAAACCCCTCTATCACAATCATTACTGGTTGAAACTCTCTGGGCAATTTGGACATCAAGATACCTAAGCCTTGCACCATCATTAAGGAAGCAATTAACTCTACGAAGCTATACAAGAGATGGAATCCAAGTGGCAGGCATAAACAGAATAGCCAAAACCCCCTTCCTTCTCGAGGGAGCTTACCGAACCAGAGTTGGCTTAAACTGAGCATAGATGCATCGTGGAATAGCGAAACAGGCGAGGGTGCTGTTTCGAGTATTCTTCAGGATGTCTCTAGCATATTAGTCTCAGGCTTTGCAAGAAAGCTTTGAGCATCTTCATCAAGTGCAGCGGAAACCCTAACATTGCGAGATGGTTTGGAGTTCCTATGGAAAGTACGAAGCGATAAAGCTGAAGGAAATCTTGGGGTCTTCTTTTCCTTGGATACTGAAGTACAGATAGAATCTAACTACCTCCCAACTATTAGTTGGGTCTTGGGCCAGGAGGACAGCCCATGGACTGAACGCTCAATAGTTTTGGACTGCACTTCTTTGCTTAAGCGTATGGGCCACGTGAGTCTAAGATGTTGCCCTCGATCTGAAAACTTGGCCACCGACTGGGTGGCCAAAGTCAAACACACAGATTTACTTAGTCCCAATTGGCTCATAAAGCCGCCTTCTCCTCTTTTTGCTCTACTATGTCTTGATTATGGGAAATCAAAAGGTAACTGCTATCGGTTCATGAATGAAAGTTAGTCGTTCTTTCATCCAAAAAAAAAAAAAAAAACTCCCCAACATGCAACATACGTGAGTTTTGGACCAAAAAAAGACCCAAACCTAGCTCGACCGAACCTCCTCCATCACAATTCTAGCTAGAACTTGAATTTGACCTTTGCTAAGTTCTAACTTCAAATAAATCGATCCAATAGCATCTAAAGGAGTGCAAGAAACTTACCTGAGGTATGAGGGAGTTCAATTTTGCTCGAATGAAGCTCACAAGCTTACAAAGTGTTCACAAGTCCTTGGAGGTTGACCGTGAGGTTTTAGGTGAAACCGACACAAAACAAGGTATAATATGTGCTTAGGGGTTGTGTAGACACAAATCAACCAAAGCATCAAAGAAATGAGGTTGGATGATCAATCCGCCATTAACGTGACTCGAGAGGTCAAGAATGGAACTTACCAATTTAGGGGATGAGAGCTCGATCGAGATAGCTCAGGATGTTCCTTGGACCACCACAAAGTTCGGAGGATACGTGAGGATTCTCAGTTTTGCTCCGATCTTCATGGCCGAAGCTTCGAAGCTTCAATGGAGTTTGGCGGCAATGGCACCTCCAAAGCTCAAAAACCTCTCACTCTCTCACTATTTCTTCTCTCTAGGTTGTGAGGAGAGTTTTGTTCATCAAATGAGCGTCCTCTTTCGTTGGAATGGCTCGGGGGTTCTTACCATTAGGTACGTCGGGGTCCGAATCGTGTGGGCAAGCCGGCCATCTCCAAATTGAAGGCTGGGTAAGTTGATTTGGACCTCAATCTGGCCCTCTCTCCTTCGGTTTCTTAGGCGTACCTGCACACGAAATGAAGGAGAAGACCAATTTTGGTCTTTGACCGTGTCACTGTTTACCCGGGTCAATTGGGTCAGGTTTAACTACCCGATTGATCCAGTTTCAAAATTTTACTCAATTGGACATTAATTCTACCTAATTTTCTCAAATTAAAGCTCAAATTGGATTTTAGGACCATCTAGGATAGGTAAGAATCTGATTAGGGACTAACTGCATTGAAATAATCAGGTCGAATTTTCAAATATGCTCATTTCATGAAATTGGTTTGACTGAAATGAAATTAAATGTAATTGGATCAAATGTCACAACTAACTCAAAGTGAAAAGAAGTCTAGAAATGACCCAATTTGAATTTTGGTCCTATTATTATTTTTTTTGGGGGGGGGGGGGAATTGAAATTGCAGGGACCCAAATCGAATTTCAAAATCTAAAGTGACCAAAATGCAATTAAAATTGAAATAAAACTATGGAATATTTTCTGTATTTTTCCGGTTACAAATGGCATTTTTCTAATTTTGGTTATTTTATAATATAAAGAAATTCTAAAAATTCAGAAAAATTCGAAAAAAATAATTTTTTGTTCAAACATGATTCCGAACGCTTGGTCAAGGTTTACAAAGTTGATTTTTCAATTTTATAAATTTTTATGAATTTTAATCAATTTTTTAAAAATAAAATGATAAAAATCAGGTGTCTATTGACACCAAAGGTGATTTTCATCCATAGAATTTACTTTCCTTTGAAGTTTAAAGTCACAAAAGCCTGTGAAGGGAAATGCCAAAAAGCATGAACTTTCTCTCAAGATTAAAATGATCGCACCTTTCAGGGGAAAAAAAATAAAGGCATCAGCCTCCCTTGAGATATATCCATAGTATTTACCAAATACTGCATTTTTATACTCTTTGACATTAAAATAACCTCACTTTTCAAACAACCAAAAAAATAGCACTTGATGGAATCCACCAGGCGACTGGGCAGAGAGAGAGAGAGAGAGAGAGAGTCCCTTCCAGCATACAAGCCGTACGCAGTCGAAGAAATTCATCATCAAAATGCCAATATCATCGCCTGCACCAAACGGAGAGAATGAAACTAAACCCATGAAACGACATATACTTGAACAAGCTTTACAAAATAGCCTTTACACCAGACATCTAACTAGCCAACAAGCCAAAAAGGCACGGTCTACGCCAAACAACCAGGGTTCAAAAGCATGTCCTCTATCACAACCATCCAAAAAAAGTTCTATATATACTAGACTTGAACAAAGCTTTACAAAAACAAGTTTTACACCAGATATCCAACTCTCCTTACAAATCCATTACCTTGCTTCACTTTGAGATTGTTGAGTTCGAGAGGGTCCATAAAATTTGCTTGAAATATCCACTATTTGCACCACCTTGACCAAATTTTGTACTATGTTTCGCTTCACTCTACTTCCTTCCAATATTGCAAATTCATGATTGCCCAAAGTTGCACAGATTTCTTAAATTGAGGACGCGAGGCAAATTTCATTCCCACTCAAAATTTTATTTCATTATGATCTCGTTTGTGGCCATATCTAATGTTTTCGTTCTTCTTTTGTTGCAGACTTCTTCATCTCTATCAGAGTTAGGAGGGCTTAAATTTTTATCTTCTTCTTCTAGATCAGTGTCTCCATCATTTTCACCATCATCCTCATTTTTCAAAAATGTTTACGGCAACCATATTTATAATAGCAGTAGCAGTACTGGCCTATCTTCTTATTTGCCTTGCGAGAAAGAAATCATTGTTACACCACTTAGAATGTTGTCGTCATCACTTGCAGATAATGTACCATGATTTTGCTTTGGTTCATTGTCCCATATCAATATCATCACTTTCACTATTATTACCACTAGTAGAAGAACCACTACCATCACCAAGAGTAGCTCCTTCAATATACTTCAATAACATCAAAACCCAATCCTAGAGCCACCAATTCTAGCACTTGATCATCATAAAAAAATCTGCACAACACCATCGCTCAAGGAATACCCAGGAATTTCGTACCACAACTTTTCAACTTTGTATCCTAGATTAATAATAGGCTTAACAATTGTGTTATAATTCACTAACATTGACTTACACCCATGAAAATATTCTATATAGAAGCATGTGTACTTCGTGATGTCTCCAAACTCCATAACTCCACTCAGGTTAAGTGCAATTGTAAATTCATTAGACATTTGAAAAGGAACAACAACAAAAAGCAATTCGTTTGTACAACCCTCTCACAAATAATTAGCAAAGATGGGATGATCAAGTTTGACAAACAAGATGAGAAGATTGAGTTCGGCTAATAAGATGCTTGTTATTTTTCGAGTTCTACACACATGCAAAAAAAGTGAACTCCCATAACACACGTAAAATCACACTCAAAGTAAACTCGAAATCAATGACAAACTGAAGTGAATATGGTTATGGCATTTCACTGAGCATGTGGTGTGCAAGTCAATCATACCATTCATAGGTAAGTTTCATGTTATAATTTAGACACACGCATGATTCAAGGTGGGAAAGACCACGTAATGCTAATGACGCCATGAACAAACATGTGACCAATATAGTAAGAGCAATACCTAAGCATAAAAAGAGATTTCTGAACAAGCAATAAATCACATGGGGCTGAGACATAGAAACAAAAGACTAAGTTTGGCACAAACCGACAACAAGCGAAGCAACCAGATATGTGATTAGAAGATTATGGCTGAGAGATAGAGGTTCTCGAAATTATAGAGTCTCGAATGCGACGTTGAATGGTGGACTCTCATTTTCCTACTTCGACAAGATGAAACCTACGACATAAACCCAAGATCGTGACCAAACAAGGGAAAAGGGGCGATGGGAAGAAGGGGGGTTTGTTGAGGAAGATGAAACGAGCCCTTACCCTAGGATTTTTTTTTTTTTTTTTGTGTTATGAGAGAAAATGAGCTAATTTAAAAAAATCAACTCAGTTATTATTTTTTACCCAAAAAAATAAGTTATTATTATTTTAAAGAAAGTTATTTCCATGTGGACTTAGTCCACGTCACTGTACCAAGTCACATATGTCATCCACGTCAGCAAATTTGACGGTGAAATTTGACAGAAACTAATAGAGAGTAAATTTGTCACAGGTGTACCAGTTTGGGATTTTTTATGCTCATAAAATTATGAGGTATACTTGTCATAGGTATACCAATTGGATTTTTTCATGATATTAACCCATGGAAATAAGGGGGCAATCTGCTAGATAATGAGTCCTCTCCATCTCGTTTCTATGCCGACGGTTAACAATGTCCATTGCTGAAAAGGTGCATTCAGTTGTTGTTGCTGATCCTAAAAGGGTTTATACCAAGCGAATTAAGCGACCCTGAAAGAGTTTATTCACTCTTTCACAATGTCCATTGCTGAAAAGGAGCATTCAGTTGAACCTTTACCCGCATATGCACCTTCTCTTGCTCTCTCAAGCCACTGCAATGAACTTTCTTGCTAGCAACACTTATATCATCGACCTTAAGCAATTCAAACTTATCTCTGGTGTAGGCACCAGTTTTTATCGAAATTTTGACCAACTTTTGATCAGAAGTCATCCTTGTTAAATTTTTGAGTGAAGCGTATAATCGCATCATGCTCCGGAAGAGCTTTCCGGCGACACCAAATCGAATCGGCGAACATGGTGACATTTAACCATGACTGTAAGATCTCAATGAGATTCGAAAAATCACAAATTTCGCAGATTAGGTGATGATATCAGGTAGAAAATGGCCATAAGCTTTCCAACGTCCTGAGAATCACTTCGGTTTGAGTTTTTTCGAGGGAGATATCATGACTTTTCAACTCACCTGATTTACAAAAGTCCGTGATCCTCGCACTTTTTTGGACATAGGACCATACTTGAAATAATTCGAGTTGCAAGCGTTTCGTGGGTACGAAATCATTGTAATTGAATGCTGGATAAGAGAGAAATGGGCAGTTAACAATATGTATGAATTCTCAGAAAAGAAAAATCCCTTATGATACATGATACAGCAGATCCGGCTCGCTTATTGATAGAGTATAAAATATATGAAAAAAATTCGACCAAAAAAAAAAAGTTGGACAAACGAATAAAAAATTGTATATTTGGATTTCGAAAAGATATATATTTTTACTCCGGTTAGGCCAGCCAATTTGCACCACGCGGCAGTCGCAAGAGAGGCCTTGCACAACGCTAGAATCTCCTAAGTATGTTTTAAAATTTAGCTCAATATACAATATGATTTTCAAAATTTTAATTTGTTTAATGTGATTTCTGAACTTTAACCCAATTTACGATATGGCCTTTAAACTTTTAATTTGTTCAATGTAATTCCTAAATTTTTGGTAAATGTTCAATCTAGTCCTTAAACCGTATGGAAAACATCCAATATTATTGTTTCATATTCAGAAATAATATTGAACATTTTCATATATTTTGATGACTAAATTGAACGTGTACCAAAAGGTTGAGGACAACATTGAACAAACTAAAAAGTTAAGGACCACATTGCACATGAGTTAAAGTTCTAAGATTACATTGTACAAACTAAAAGTTGAGGAATCACATTACACATGAGCCAAAGTTTAAGGACTATTTATAGTCCTTAAACTTTGGCTCAATGTGTAATGTGATTCCTCAACTTTTAGTTTGTACAATGTAATCTTAGAACTTTAACTCAATGTGCAATGTGGTCCTTAACTTTTTAGTTTGTTCAATGTTGTCCTCAACCTTTTGGTACACGTTCAATTTAGTCATCAAAATATATGAAAATGTTCAATATTATTTCTGAATATGAAACAATAATATTGGATGTTTTCCATACGGTTTAAGGACTAGATTGAACATTTACCAAAAATTTAGGAATTACATTGAACAAATTAAAAGTTTAAAGGCCATATCGTAAATTGGGTTAAAGTTCAGAAATCACATTAAACAAATTAAAATTTTGAAAATCATATTGTATATTGAGCTAAATTTTAAAACATACTTAGGAGATTCTAGCGTTGTGCAAGGCCTCTCTTGCGACTGCCGCGTGGTGCAAATTGGCTGGCCTAACCGGAGTAAAAATATATATCTTTTCGAAATCCAAATATACAATTTTTTATTCGTTTGTCCAACTTTTTTTTTGGTCGAATTTTTTTCATATATTTTATACTCTATCAATAAGCGAGCCGGATCTGCTGTATCATGTATCATAAGGGATTTTTCTTTTCTAAGAATTCTTACATATTGTTAACTGCCCATTTCTCTCTTATCCAGCATTCAATTACAATGATTTCGTACCCACGAAACGCTTGCAACTCGAATTATTTCAAGTATGGTCCTATGTCCAAAAAAGTGCGAGGATCACGGACTTTTGTAAATCAGGTGAGTTGAAAAGTCATGATATCTCCCTCGAAAAAACTCAAACCGAAGTGATTCTCAGGACGTTGGAAAGCTTATGGCCATTTTCTACCTGATATCATCACCTAATCTGCGAAATTTGTGATTTTTCGAATCTCATTGAGATCTTACAGTCATGGTTAAATGTCACCATGTCCACCGATTCGATTTGGTGTCGCCGGAAAGCTCTTCCGGAGCATGATGCGATTATACGCTTCACTCAAAAATTTAACAAGGATGACTTCTGATCAAAAGTTGGTCAAAATTTCGATAAAAACTGGTGCCTACACCAGAGATAAGTTTGAATTGCTTAAGGTCGATGATATAAGTGTTGCTAGCAAGAAAGTTCATTGCAGTGGCTTGAGAGAGCAAGAGAAGGTGCATATGCGGGTAAAGGTTCAACTGAATGCACCTTTTCAGCAATGGACATTGTGAAAGAGTGAATAAACTCTTTCAGGGTCGCTTAATTCGCTTGGTATAAACCCTTTTAGGATCAGCAACAACAACTGAATGCACCTTTTCAGCAATGGACATTGTTAACCGTCGGCATAGAAACGAGATGGAGAGGACTCATTATCTAGCAGATTGCCCCCTTATTTCCATGGGTTAATATCATGAAAAAATCCAAATTGGTATACATATGACAAGTATACCTCATAATTTTATGAGCATAAAAAATCCCAAACTGGTACACCTGTGACAAATTTACTCTCTATTAGTTTCTGTCAAATTTCACCGTCAAATTTGCTGACGTGGATGACATATGTGACTTGGTACAGTGACGTGGACTAAGTCCACATGGAAATAACTTTTTTTAAAAAATAATAACTTATTTTTTTGGGTAAAAAATAATAACTGAGTTGATTTTTTTAAATTAGCTCATTTTCTCTCATAACACAAAAAAAAAAAAAAAAATCCTAGGGTAAGGGCTCGTTTCATCTTCCTCAACAAACCCCCCTTCTTCCCATCGCCCCTTTTCCTTGTTGGTCACGATCTTGGGTTTATGTCGTAGGTTTCATCTTGTCGAAGTAGGAAAATGAGAGTCCACCATTCAACGTCGCATTCGAGACTCTATAATTTCGAGAACCTCTATCTCTCAGCCATAATCTTCTAATCACATATCTGGTTGCTTCGCTTGTTGTCGGTTTGTGCCAAACTTAGTCTTTTGTTTCTATGTCTCAGCCCCATGTGATTTATTGCTTGTTCAGAAATCTCTTTTATGCTTAGGTATTGCTCTTACTATATTGGTCACATGTTTGTTCATGGCGTCATTAGCATTACATGGTCTTTCCAACCTTGAATCATGCGTGTGTCGAAATTATAACATGAAACTTACCTATGAATGGTATGATTGACTTGCACACCACATGCTCAGTGAAATGCCATAACCATATTCACTTCAGTTTGTCATTGATTTCGAGTTTACTTTGAGTGTGATTTTACGTGTGTTATGGGAGTTCACTTTTTTTGCATGTGTGTAGAACTCGAAAAATAACAAGCATCTTATTAGCCGAACTCAATCTTCTCATCTTGTTTGTCAAACTTGATCATCCCATCTTTGCTAATTATTTGTGAGAGGGTTGTACAAACGAATTGCTTTTTGTTGTTGTTCCTTTTCAAATGTCTAATGAATTTACAATTGCACTTAACCTGAGTGGAGTTATGGAGTTTGGAGACATCACGAAGTACACATGCTTCTATATAGAATATTTTCATGGGTGTAAGTCAATGTTAGTGAATTATAACACAATTGTTAAGCCTATTATTAATCTAGGATACAAAGTTGAAAAGTTGTGGTACGAAATTCCTGGGTATTCCTTGAGCGATGGTGTTATGCAGATTTTTTTATGATGATCAAGTGCTAGAATTGGTGGCTCTAGGATTGGGTTTTGATGTTATTGAAGTATATTGAAGGAGCTACTCTTGGTGATGGTAGTGGTTCTTCTACTAGTGGTGATAATAGTGAGAGTGATGATATTGATATGGGACAATGAACCAAAGCAAAATCATGGTACATTATCTTCAAGTGATGACGACAACATTCTAAGTGGTGTAACAATGATTTCTTTCTCGCAAGGCAAATAAGAAGATAGGCCAGTACTGCTACTGCTATTATAAATATGGTTGCCGTAAACATTTTTGAAAAATGAGGATGATGGTGAAAATGATGGAGACACTGATCTAGAAGAAGAAGATAAAAATTTAAGCCCTCCTAACTCTGATAGAGATGAAGAAGTCTGCAACAAAAGAAGAACGAAAACATTAGATATGGCCACAAACGAGATCATAATGAAATAAAATTTTGAGTGGGAATGAAATTTGCCTCACGTCCTCAATTTAAGAAATCTGTGCAACTTTGGGCAATCATGAATTTGCAATATTGGAAGGAAGTAGAGTGAAGCGAAACATAGTACAAAAATTTGGTCAAGGTGGTGCAAATAGTGGATATTTCAAGCAAATTTTATGGACCCTCTCGAACTCAACAATCTCAAAGTGAAGCAAGGTAATGGATTTGTAAGGAGAGTTGGATATCTGGTGTAAAACTTGTTTTGTAAAGCTTTGTTCAAGTCTAGTATATATAGAACTTTTTTTGGATGGTTGTGATAGAGGACATGCTTTTGAACCCTGGTTGTTTGGCGTAGACCGTGCCTTTTTTGGCTTGTTGGCTAGTTAGATGTCTGGTGTAAAGGCTATTTTGTAAAGCTTGTTCAAGTATATATCGTTTCATGGGTTTAGTTTCATTCTCTCCGTTTGGTGCAGACGATGATATTGGCATTTTGATGATGAATTTCTTCGATTGCGTACGGCTTGTATGCTGGAAGGGACTCTCTCTCTCTCTCTCTGCCCAGTCGCCTGGTCGATTCCATCAAGTGCTATTTTTTTGGTTGTTTGAAAAGTGAGGTTATTTTAATGTCAAAGAGTATAAAATTGCAGTATTTAATAAATACTATGGATATACCTCAAGGGGAGGCTGATGCCTTTATTTTTTTCCCCTGAAAGGTGCGATCATTTTAATCTTGAGAGAAAGTTCATGCTTTTTGGCATTTCCCTTCACAGGCTTTTGTGACTTTAAACTTCAAAGGAAAGTAAATTCTATGGATGAAAATCACCTGATTTTAGATCATTTTATTTTTAAAAAATTGATTAGAAATTCATAAAAATTCATAAAATTGAAAAATCAACTTTGTAAACCTTGACCAAGCGTTAGGAATCATGTTTGAACAAAAAAATTATTTTTTTCGAATTTTTCTGAATTTTTAGAATTTCTTTATATTATAAAATAGCCAAAAATTAGAAAAATGCCATTTGTAACCGGAAAAATACAGAAAATATTCCATAGTTTTATTTCAATTTTAATTGCATTTTGGTCACTTTAGATTTTGAAAATTCTTGCATCCATTTCCCCCCCCCCCAACAAAAAAAATAATAATAGGACCAAAATTCAAAATTGAGTCATTTCTAGAATTCTTTTCACTTTGAGTTAGTTGTGACATTTGATCCAATACATTTAATTTCATTTCAGTCAAACCAATTTCATGAAATGAGCATATTTGAAAATTCGACCTGATTATTTCAATGCAATTAGTCCCTAATCAAGATTCTTACCTATCCTAGATGGTCCTAAAATCCAATTTGAGCTTTAATTTGAGAAAATTAGGTAGAATTAATGTCCAATTGAGTGAAATTTTGAAACTGGATCAATCGGGTAGTTAAACCCGACCCAATTGACCCGGGTGAACAGTGACACGGTCAAAGACCAAAATTGGTCTTCTCCTTCATTTCGTGTGCAGGTACGCCTAAGAAACCGAAGGAGAGAGGGCCAAATTGAGGTCCAAATCAACTTACCCAGCCTTCAATTTGGAGATGGCCGGCTTGCCCACACGATTCGGACCCCGACGTACATAATGGTAAGAACCCCCGAGCCATTCCAACGAAAGAGGACGCTCATTTGATCAACAAAACTCTCCTCACAACCTAGAGAGAAGAAATAGAGAGAGAGTGAGAGGTTTTTGAGCTTTGGAGGTGCCATTGCCGCCAAACTCCATTGAAGCTTCGAAGCTTCGGCCATGACGATCGGAGCAAAACCGAGAATCCTCACGTATCCTCCGAACTTTGTGGTGGTCCAAGGAACATCCTGAACTATCTCGATCGAGCTCTCATCCCTAAATTGGTAAGTTCCATTCTTGACCTCTCGAGTCACGTTAATGGCGGATTGATCATCCAACCTCATTTCTTTGATGCTTTGGTTGATTTGTGTCTGCACAAACCCCTAAGCACATATTATACCTTGTTTTGCATCGGTTTCACCTAAAACCTCACGGTCAACCTCCAAGGACTTGTGAACACTTTGTAAGCTTGTGAGCTTCGTCCGAGCAAAATTGAACTCCCTCATACCTCAGGTAAGTTTCTTGCACTCCTTTAGATGCTATTGGATCGATTTATTTGAAGTTAGAACTTAGCAAAGGTCAAATTCAAGTTCTAGCTAGAATTGTGATGGAGGAGGTTCGGTCGAGCTAGGTTTGCGTCTGTTTTTGGTCCAAAACTCACGTATGTTGCATGTTGGGGTTTTTTTTTTTTGGATGAAAGAACGACTAACTTTCATTCATGAACCGATAGCAATTGCATTTGATTTCCCATAATCAAGACATAGTAGAACAAAAAGAGGAGAAGGCGGCTTTATGAGCCAATTGGGACTAAGTAAATTTGTGCGTTTGACTTTGGCCACCCAGTCGGTGGCCAAGTTTTCAGATTGAAGGCAATATCTTAGACTCACGCGGCCCATACGCTTAAGCAAAGAAGTGCAGTTCAAAACTATTGAGCGTTCAGTCCATGGGCTGTCCTCCTAGCCCAAGACCCAACTAATAGCTGGGAGGCAGTTAGATTCTATTTGTACTTCAGTATCCAAGGAAAAGAAGACCCCAAGATTTCCTTCAGCTTTATCGCTTCGTACTTTCCATAGGAACTCCAAACCATCTCGCAATGCTAGGGTTTCCGCTGCACTTGCTGAGGACGCTCAAAGCTTTCTTGCAAAGCCTGAGACTAATATGCTAGAGACATCCTGAAGAATACCCGCAGCAGCACCCTCACCTATTTCGCTACTCCACGACGCATCTATGCTTAGTTTAAGCCAACTCTGGTTCAGTAAGCTCCCTCGAGAAGGAACGGGGTTCTGGCTATTCTGTTTGTGCCTGCCACTTGGATTCCATCTCTTGTATAGCTTCACGGAGTTAACTGCTTCTTTAATGACAGTGCAAGGCTTAAGTTCTCTCCTACGGAATATCCATTCGTTCTTAATGTCCAGATTGCCCAAAGAGTTTCAACCAGTAATGATTGTGATAGAAGGTTTCTTCATCCCTCGGGAGATTCACTTTCATTGGAAGGTTATCATCTAACCACTTCTCAATTTGTGTAATACGGGTGGGTGAAGCATCAAAGTTCAGTCTTATATCTGACCAGATCTCTTTTCTCCAGTTGCACAACAGGAATAGGTGTTTAGTCATTTTCGGGTAGTGGCCGCAAAGAGGACACAGAGGGTCGGGGACCATCTTTCTCCTGAATAGATTATCTTTAGTCGGTAGGGCATTGTTGCAGATACTCCATAGAAGAAATTGCACCTTTGGGCTTGTATGGGTTAACCAAATTCTGGTCCACAGGTTTTTAGGAGGGTTGTAGGACGAAGATATCGTGACCTTAGATACCTTGTTATCCGCTGCCTTAATCTTGTTGTAGGCTGCTTTAATAGTGTAGGTTCCTTCCTTATTGCCCGTCCACATTAGACGATCTTTAGAGGGATTGTGGCTAAGGGGAATTTTGAGGATCTCCTAAGCCATATTTACATCGAAGTACTCAGCTATTAACTGCGAGTTCTATTCATGGGTATCCTAGTTGATAATATCTATAACCATCGTAGGTTCTGACTGGTTAGCTGGGCATTCATATCTATCGGAGGGAAGCCATTTATATTCCCTTATCTTTATCCTTCTCCCGTCCACAACCCATTTGGTTGCAGGTCCGATTGCATCTCTTCCCGCTAAAAGACTTAGCCAATCCTAGGAAGGATGGTGACCTCTCTTTGCTGTCCAAACGTTTCCCTCAGGGAAGTAGATACCTTTCAATATCTGGCCCTAGAGTGAATTAGGAGATTGATCCAGGAGCCAAACCTGTTTTCCTAGCATAGCTTTATTGAAAGCAATTAAGTCTCTAAAGCCTAGGCCACCCTTGTCTTTCCTTGATTTTAAGAGCTCCCAATTCCTCTAGTGGATACCCTCTTTGTTTGCCTTTTGCTTCCACCAGAAGGCGGCGATCTTCTTCTCTATAGCTCTACAAATGGATAATAGAAGCCTAAAAATGGACATGGTGTACTGTGGTAGCACCTGGATTACTGTCTTGATAAGAATTTCTTTTCCGACTTTGGATATAAACTTTTCTTTCCACTCCTCTACCTTTGAATTTACCTTAGTGAGTACCCAGTTGAACATATTGTTTTTGGAGCGACCCCAATCTGACGAGATTCCTAGGTACTTACCAGTTTTCTCCAAGATAGGTACTCTCAGTTCGTCTGCCAAGTTCCTCTTTAGAGTGTCAGGGCATCCCTTGCTGAAGTATATTCCAAATTTGTTCTTGTATAGGGCTTGCCCCGACGCATAGCAGCACTAGTTCAGGATATTGCTCACATTCTGACATTCTCCCAAGGTTCCTTCTAGGAAAAATATAGCATCATCTGCAAACAACAAGTGTAATAAGGTTGGACACCTTCTGTTCAATTTAATGCCCTTGAACGTTCCATCCGCCATTGCCTTATTCATCAGTGACGACAATGAGCTGGCCATGATAATAAATAAGTAGGGTGATAGCGGATCTCCTTGTTTTTTTTGGTAAGGTTATTATTTTTTTTTTTGATAAGGTAGCGGATCTCCTTGTTGAATTCCCCTTGACGACTGAAAGTAGTTTTGAGATTCTCCATTCACTCGGATACTTAGAGAGACTATAGAAATGCAATACTTGATCCATTTGACCCATCTTTCACAAAACCCCATTCTTCGCCTGCAATCGCACAGGAAATCCCACTCAAATCTATCATGTGCTTTTCGCATATCCATTTTCAACATTGCTTGGAATTTCCTCTCCCTTTTCCTGATTCTCAGTTGGTGCAAAACTTCCTATACCACTAAAATGTTGTCTTGAATCTGCCTACTGCTGACAAAAGTGCTTTGTTCAATCGCAATCAAGTTAGATAGCCATGGTTTAAGCCGATTTGCCGACACTTTAGAAATAATTTTGTAGTTGAAGTTGCATAAGCTAATTGGTCTAAATTGTGAGATACATTCAGGGTGAGCCACCTTTGGAATCAAAACTATATGAGTCTGGTTTAGGGTAAGGTCAAAATTACCTATTGAGATGAAATTGTCTACCAAGTGGAAGACGTCCATGTGAATGCTTTCCCAGTTATGTTGGTAAAACTATCCATTTAGTCCGTCAGGCCCTGGTGCTTTTGTATCCCCCATTTGAAAGGCGGCAAGTTTAATCTCCTCCATTGAAACATTCTTGGTCAGAGCAGTGTTCATCTCTTTCTTAACTAGCACAGGACATTGGTCGAGCACTGGCTGAGTGTTTCTTTCTCCTAAAGACTCATATAGGTCTTTATAGAAGGAGGTGATGTGATTCTTGAGTTCAGTTGGGTCCCTGCACCACGTGTCATCCTCTAACTTTAACATGGTGATTCTATTTCGCTATCTGCGTTGTATAGTGGTGGCATGAAAGTATTTCGTGTTACGGTCTCCCCATTTCAACCAATTGATTCTTGACCTTATATTCCAAAACGTCTCTTCTTGTCTCCACAGCTTCTCAATATGTTCCTTTGTATGCCTTAAAAGCTCATTATTGCCAGACACAACCGGTTGTTTGTGCAAGCCATAACCTTCTTCATTGAGGACTCAATTTGCCTCTGTACATTTTTAAACTTGCCCTACTCCATCTGGAGAGGGCTTTCCTCACCTCATTGGTTTTACTCATGAAATCTAGGTTATTCCTGCTCTGGGCAGACCAAGCTTCTTTGATAATGCTCTTGCATTCACGATCATCCAACCAGAATGCTTCAAAGTGGAACTCTTTTGGTTTCTTCATCGAAGTTTGGAAGAAAGATATGAGAATAGGGTTGTGATTTGAGCCGATGGCTGGTAGCGCAAATGCTTTTGCCTCCGGAAACAGCACTCTCCATTCTAAGTTACAGATAGCTCTATCCAATCTTTTCCTAACCACCTCTGTTCCATTCCTGTTGTTCACCTAGGTAAAAGCACACCCTTTACTCTCCAAGTCCATGAGAGCACAGTCATTCAACATCTCTTGAAAAGCAACCATTCTGTAATACTCAGCCTCTCTTTTACCGAACTTGTCCCACTGGTAAAGAATCTCATTGAAGTCCCCCAAGCATAGCCAGGAAAGCCTATTCACATTGTGGATGGATCTCAGTCTTTGCCACAGCACCAATCTCTCTTGATAATTGGTTGACGCATAGAGGAGTGACAGGCGAAAAGCTTTCTTGCTACCTGGGATTTCACAAGTAAGATCTATAAGTCCCTCTTCACTCTTGTTCATCTCCACTTTCATGTCTTCCTCCCACATCACTATCATTCCCCCTGCTGCATCGACTGGGTCAACAGTTGCTGCATAGTTAAAGTTTAAACTCAATCTCACCCTATCCACCAATTCCCTTTTATTCTTAGTCTCCATAAGGAAGATAACTTTGGGTCTTTCACTAGCCACAAGGGCTCTTAAATGTTGGATTGTCAGGGCAGAACCCAGCCCCTGACAATTCCAGCATAGTAGTTTCACTTATTACCTAGTGGCTTATTAGGGCAAAGCCCGTTCTATTGAGCCAACATCAATGTGATACGGTGTGTCGTGAAGCTGCGCATCCTCTAGATTGTACACGGTTCTCCCCTGTGGAATGGTAGGGGTCTGTCTCCTTACCTGCTTTGCCACAGGCCGTAGATTTTGTTTATCCGTTCTAGATGAGCTTTCCGCAGTAACTAGGGTGGTGCTATTGTTCCAGGGGGTGTTAGAGATTAGCAGTTGGGTGGGCGTAGTACCCGAAGCCAAGGCAACTCCTTCCTCACTATTGCTGCCCCTTTTCCTTAAACTCCGTGTATGTAGAAACTCCATTGGTCTTAGGTCATTCTAATTTTCCACTCTCAATGGTGGCGCTTCTTCTTACTCAGTTTCCTGAAATGGAGTCTCCGCTGTTGCTTTATCCTCATCAGACTCTAAGTTCTCCCCCCCGTAAAATAGATTCTAGAATGGGCTGGCCTCCTTGGCTTCTGTTTTCAGTCAGTAGCCAAAGTTTTCTTCCCATATATCCTTAGATTCCACCTTCTGATAGGATATCTCCACATAATTAGTAGTGTAGTGCCCCATCCTCCCGCACTTGTAGCAAAAGCTAGGAGTTGCTCATATCTAAAGTCCACCCATAGTTAATATTCTTCAACAATAGTTGGTCTTCTTCAAAGTTTACAATGACTCCAGACTTCAATGGCCACATTAGATCCAATAGGACCCGAGCCCTCCCTACTTTGCAGAGACCTCCTTCTTTCATTGTCAATTTTACTTGCAGAACTACTCCTATCTTTGATAGTACCTCCTCCATTACGGCTATTGTGATTCCTCCCAAAGGTAAGCCATGAACTTGAACCCAAAAAAGCACTATGGGAAAAATCATGACAATGGATTGGTTTTTTTGGATCCAGCTGTTGTAGGATTAGGAGATTACCTGAGAAAGACCATGGGCTCTCTTCCAATACTCTTTCCTTCTCGCGCTCCGACCGAAAAGTGAAGGTAAATAGGCCTTGTTGAGGTTGGTCCCCCACCACATCTTCCGTCTTCCATGCCTTCTCATCGTGGACATGAAGGCTTGGAAGTTAACAAAGGGTTTAGAATGGAGTTTACCCAGTAAGGTAAGGTTACATTCTCTCTTTTCCTCATCAGAAATTTCCTCAAACACATTACCTACATCCTCCTTTGACCACAGTTTTTCCCATTCTTCGACAGATATTTGCCAACCTCCTTTCTTTCAGCTTCTCCTCCTCCATTCTAAGAAGCACAAGGAGTTAATAGACCTTCTAAATCTGAACGTAGAAGAAAACAAAGGGGTATGCTGTAGGCCTTCCTGATAGAGAGAGGGAGTCAGTTCAACTAGGGGATGCAGGTCGTGAGAAAGAGGAAAGAGGCTGGGTGAAGGTGAGCTTTAGATTGAAGGGACCTCCAGACATTTGAAAACAAGCCAAGACATGACTGAAGCGAGGGGTTAGGGTTTGAGGAATGTGAGGAGGAAGGGCAGGCGATTAGGTTTTGAGAGGCCAAAGGGTTTTATTGTTTATGGAGTAGAGGAGCTCCATGGGGGCTGAGGGGTGAGGGGAAGAAGAGAAGAAGAGATAAACTTGCTGGAGCAAGAGGACCGAAAGAAGAGGACACTAGGAGGGGTAAAAGGCTATGGAGCAACTATCGCCATGGATAGGAAAGAACTCTTCCTAGAAAGAGGGAGAAGACCTCTCACACGGAGAGGAGACAGAACATCATGAACTGGCCTTTACATGTTGGAGGTTGAGGAGTAGATTTAGGTAGAAATTGAAGCAAGTTTGATGTATTTTGGCCGCGCTTTGAGGTGGCTGACGAGATTCTAGCAGTTTTGACCAGAACCCATAACCGTCGGTCATCTTCCTTGATAAGGTGCTAACTAATCAATAAAAGTTGACCAATTAATGTTGAGGTGGTGCCATGTGTCTGACACGTAGCATGCCACGTCAACAAAGTCTTATATCCAAATAAATATAAAAAGAAAAAAGCAATCCAACGGCCCTACGCGAGCCATGTATCGTGATTTGGAATTGTCAGTAGTAAAAAATTGCAAAAAATAGGATAATTGAATAAAATTAAAAAATACCCACAACTATGTCATTTTAGGCCAATCAAGACCACTCAATTTGGGTCAAGCGCTAATGGGCGCAAGTTGGGTCACCCAGTCTTGATAAGAATTTTGAGAATAAAAAAATAAATAAAGAAATTAGAAAATTAATAAAAAAAATTAATAAAAAAAAGAAAAAAAAACTAAGAAATCTTAAATAAAAAAAGCCAAAAAATCAGAAAAATTTTAAAAAATCACAAAAAATAGAAAATGGCTAGTTTAAGCTATTTTGACTAAATTTTCCTAGTTTTGGATCTAGACCCCCCAAAAAATGATGATTTTTCCCTTTTGGGTAAATGTCCCTAAATTGAACCTAAACCCTAATTGAACATTCTCTAAGCCAATTGGGCTTCATGAGGATCGTTTGATGCATTTTATCCTCGTACATTGGCTCCTTGATTTGTGCACTTTCCTTTTATGATCATGATTGATGAGATAGTCTCTTGTTTGCGTAAAAACTTAGTAAGTACATTTGTCTCACCCAAAAATTGAAAATCTGCATGAAACAAGTTTGAAAAATACTCAACATGGGTACTAAACAGGCATCGATAGTAATATCGGTGTAACCTAGTGTCCAAACTCAAAATCTCCAATTGCGTTAGAATCTTATTGTTTCTCCTTGTCGCCCACGAGGTTTCTAATCTACCTTTCCCAAAGACTGATGTCGACTCCAAGTATGTGCACTTTTGTACATGTCATCTCATTACACTAAGATTGAATTTTAACTACCCCATGCGGCGATTCAATATGGGTCTTGGAGGACCCGAGCCAAATCTGCTATGAGGTTTAGTAATATGTTAATCTTTTTCTAGAGGCGAGGGTCGCGTACACACTCTGGCGACAAATGGTCAATTTTTCACAAGTGTATTAATTTGGAATTTTTCTTAATAAAACAATTAATTTGAGATAAATTCATCACGAGTGTACCAGTTTAGATTTTTCATTATAATAAGTTGACTTCCATTGAGAGAAGAATTGCTGAGAAGTTCTATACAAACTCGATTAGTGTTTGATTCTAGATATAAAAGAATATCGCGCACACAACGTTGATGATTAGGCTAGATAATAGATGCCTACTTGTTCGCTCGTAATCTTAGCAATTTATGCAATACTTGAGATTTTGGTTTACCTCTCTAAATTATAAATGTCTACATCAAATCATGCTTAAGGAAGTGATGTCGGGAAAACTTATAGATACATCATTGTATTTATGCTTACGAAGCATCAAACTTCAGTAGGATAACTACATTTCTGTACTTTGCTAATGGTTTCCATGTCATAAAGTTGTACGATGCATCAATTGTATTGCAGTGGCGTATGATGTTATGACTAAGAATGTGCATAAAACTCAGACCAATCTGAAAATTGAATCGAATCGGACCTAATCGCCAAGTTTTGAGTGCATCTAGTTTGATTCACGATTTCAAGAAATTGAAAATCGGCCCTGACTCTCGATTCTAAATTTAAAATGATTCGATGCGAAAGTCGATAGCCTTTAGCTCTTACTACCCTTCCATAATAGCACACAGCGAGACCGGTCAAATACGGCTTCCAAGAGAAAAGCTGGAGGCTCGTCCTTTGGTGCGAGGGGGGATTAACCGAGCAGCATCGGTCGTCGACACTTCTTGTCGGGAATAGCAGACAATGACGTCTTCCCCACCGGCCACCCCTCTCCCATGCGCACGCCACCCAACACCGCTTCTTCCCCCAAGAAAAACTCAAAAAGAGACAGCAAAT
>JAGVVM010006797.1:0-17120 GCA_019149425.1 Psidium friedrichsthalianum
GTCGTCATATTCGCCTCACTCATGTGCCTTAAATGCATATGTCATAATCGAGTTAAATCAAAATCTGACTCACCTAATGTAACAATAGTAGCTCATGTCATGGTCTATCCTAATAAAGGATAAAGAGAAGTCACTTTCTTCCCTTTCATCACTGTCATAGCAGCTTGAGAGACCTTTGGTACTCCACCTTCAGTGTGTAATTACACTTGATATCATCAAGTGTCCTTAAAGAAATAAGGTTCTTCTTCTAAGCTTCAGTACATATATATATACATCTATTAATGTGGCAGCATATCATCATGCATCTGAATCTAAATTGTTTCTATCCCCACAACCTTGCAATCTGCATTATTTCTCATCAAAATTCGACCACCATTTACAATATGGTAAGTAGCAAATCAGTCCCTATGAGGCGTTATATGATAAGAACACCCGAAATCTAGCACCCATTCGTCTCTTGACGAACTTATAGTCACATATAGAATAGCCTCTGCATCATCAGTGCTCTACTCAGTAATGTTTTCCACATTGCTTGTGACATTCCGCTTGTCACCTGTATTCTCAGTTTAAGACAATCTCTCCTGATGTAGCTCTCCTCATGACACTTAAAGCACTTCACGCACCCTTGAATTTTCCATGGCATGATTCAGACATACTTTTACCTTTACTGCTATTGGACCCTTGATGTTGATTTCTATCTCGAATCACTAGTCCTCGTGCTACATTCCACGCCAGAATATCATCTTGCAATTTTCTCTGCCACTCTTTAAAGAACAAAGCGGATTTTACATCTTTCAAAATAATCATAGTACGCCCCTACAATAGTGAATCAGTAAAGTGCTCCCATGACTCTAGTAAATAAGCCAACAATATCATGCCATGCTCTTCATTATCAGGTGTCTTATCAACATCCTTCAAATCTATTATGAGTTTATTAAATTTATCTAGGTGGGTTTTGATAGACATTCCTTCAATATATCTGAGCTGAAACATCATCTTCAACATGTGCAAGCAATTGTTCAAACCCTTTGTTACAAAGAGTGTTTGAAGTTTTTTCCCACAATACTACGACATCCTTCTCCTTGCCTACATCTGTTAACAAGTCATCCAACAAATTCAATGGGATTAAACCCTTGGCTTTCCTCATTAGCATGGCCTTTTCAACATCTTTCATTGTTTCGGGTAACTTAGCTTGAGTCGTCAATAGCACCTCCATATTGAGGCTTCATAACGTAAAGTTGTTCCTTCCATTAAATTCTTAATTTTTGCATTTACCCTATACATAATTGCAATAACAAAATATCCAAATAATAATCAAAAAAGCAAAAACCCAAATCAAAATCCAGAATATCTGCTCTTAAGCTCTAACATTAATTGTCATAATATTAATGTGAAATAATAGGATCTTGCAAATTATGTCAACGCGAAAGCCTAAAAAATAACGAGGAAAAATAGAAAGGACATTAAAGATTACATGGTTCGATCTGAATGTCAATGCCTACATTTAGGAGGAGCGGCAAGAACAATCCACTATAATCGGAGAATCGGAGTTATAATCGCTCAATACACTTGTGTTTCTCACACCTATATTATACTAAAACCCAAAATATTTACAAATAAACAACTCAATTGGATATATATAAAACTCACGAAGCATAGAAATCTATTGCATTCAAGACTCCTCTCGCACAACAGGACGCCACCGTCCGTGTACCTTGGCTTCGCTCTTCGTCCTTTTCTAGACAGAGTTTACTATACGCAGCTTTTCAATTTGTGTGGGTTTTTCTATGTGGCGTGCTTCTCATTTTGTGTGGCACAATGTTAGAGAAAAGAACCCAAACACATAAAACCCTTCCTTTTACTTTTCTTCCTTTCCTCATATGCCCCTAGGTCCCACTTGCTTGTGTACTGTCAAAAGTCTTCTCTTTTCTTTTCAATTGTAGATAGAGACGGTTCAAGCTTCATGTTGATCAAACTTAGACATTTACAAAATCATCACCGTTCCAAAAGAAAATAATAAATCAACAATAGACCAATGAAATATAGGATTTCATAATAGGCTCAAACTTGAGACATAACTTACCAAATCTCCACCTTAGCTCGATGTTTGAAGTCAAGTTAATAATGCTCATCATCCATGCTAACTCTCCCATCTCCCCAAAGGGGGCTTACTCTCTACAGATGTGAATTGTGCTCAAGCAGAGCTTGAGCTTCATCAAAAGAACAAACCATCAAAGGAACAAGCTTAGTCATCATATTCGCCTGGTTCTCTATTATAGCAATCTTGTTTGCAACAACCTTACCCTTAGTTAAGACATCTTCGATGAAGTGATACCTAATATCAATATGTTTCATTCGCTCGTGATAAACCGAATTATACGCTAGATATATCGTACCTTAGTTATCACAGTGTATATCAATACTTTTCTGTTCATAAGTTTTATATATATTCAGTTGAGTTGTTTACTTGTAAACAATTTGGGTTTGAGTATAATCTAGGTGTGAGAAATACGAGTGTATTTAGCAATTGTAAATTTGATTCTTTGATTATAGTGTATTATTCTTGTTGGCTCTCCCCGTGGATATAGGTATCGGCATTTGGACCGAACCATGTAATCTCCGATATCCTTTTTATCGTTACTTGTAATTTTTCTAAGTTTTCGTATTGACTTAGTTTGCAAGATCCTGTTATTCTGCGTTAATATTACAATAATACTCCATTCAATGCAAGATTTGGTTAGATACAAGCTTACACAAGTTGGTTCCATTTTCTTGACACCCTTATCCACGAGTATCATCGAATTTATTAACGTCATGATTTCCCGAACTCTTATGAGTTGGGTGCATGCACAAATGAGATGGCCTTGTCAACGAAACCCCTCTTTAAGCTGTTTCAAAAGAGTGCTCTTCATGGGGTTTCGACTTTGTTCCTCTCTAATTTGGTTCCTCCTGGTTTTCCTTAAAGGATGAAACCGTTTTCGCAACTAAGCAAATCGATTCAATTCCTATGAAAGAAATTGGTAGCTTCCACGTAAATTCGCGAGTTGTCCGTCTTGGTTTCGTGGAAATGAACCAAGTAATTAACTAAGCAAACCCTGGTACGATGGATCGCTGACCGGTCGTTGGACAAACTTGGCAAACAACATCAAACCTGAGGAGGAGGCTGTCGAGATTGCCACGGAATCCCAAAAGAGGAGGGAAAATACAAACCACCTCGATGGATAAACGCGTGAGGCAAAGAGACTCTCGTGTGGGAGAATTCATCGTATCAATCCCCAAAAGCAAAAAGGACAGAATGCAATCGCATCATGCATGACGGGTGAGCGTTAAATAAAGATTATTTACGTTTCGCCCCTTATTTTCAAAAATATTTTCACGCCATCCCCAGGTTTAGCAGGTCAACTCGAGATTTGTTAATAACCGGTCAATCTTCCGCCTCGTGCTTCTATCGATTTATCCACGAAAATTCGACAAGATCGAATGGTTTGAAGAGTTGACAATCTCCCGCGAATGATAATGAAAACTGGGGTTAATTTATTAATTAGCTTCGACTCTCAAAGCCCCCTCGAGGGTCAAGAGGGGCTGCATCGCAAAAATAATAATAATAATAAAAGTACTGCAATTTTATATTTTATTGCAATTTTTTATAATAAAGTTGGTTGTCCTAGAAGAAATTATAATGAAGCTCCCACATTTTCTTATTAATATTTCGGAGAGTTAAAGCATTATTAAAATATCGCAGCTCTCGACTTAAACAATTGTATTTAACTAGGAGAATATTGTTAAATATGAATTATATTGATAGAATCGTGGAAAAAAGCTATGGCTGCATGAATATATTGACAAATATATGTTCATTCGCAAGATCCTATTATTTCGCAATTATATTTCAACAATATAAGTTCGCCAGTATACGAATTTGGACCGTCTCGAATGAGTCGGACGAACCTGTGAACGCACCGCTTCATATGCGTGAACTAGATAGGACTCGATCCACGAGGCGATCCACCGGCACGCAAAAATCTATTTCGAGAATAGTAGGTTCCGATGATTCGAACACTGCACTTGCCCCCATTCAAAGTTCAAACCAAGTATTAGTTAGACTGGCGAACACCAATCACTGCTCTCGGAGTGATTGCCACTGCATATGTCTTTGTATAGTTGATTGTGTCCGCCACAAACGATGGAAGTATTCATATCTTTGCCCATTATCATTTTTCTTCTTTTTCCTTTATTCTCTTGTTTTCCCCCCCTTCTGTCACTTCGAAACAAAACATAAATTTTGAAAAAAAAAAAAAGAAATAAAGGGAAAGAGAAGGGAGATTGGATTTCTTTTTCTTCGCTTTGACCACGGAAATGGTCCAAATTTATGGCAATATGTTCATATGTAATTCGCACGTGTCATAAACATGTCTAAGTATTTGATAATTCAAAAGCTGCACTACAAATGCGCACACCTTAACGTGGAATAATATGGCTTTGGCAGATTTCTAGGGCTCCAAGATATTGACCAGAGAAGAGTTAAGAAAGTCAACGGGTGATGGGTAGGAGACCTGTTCTAAGAGCGAGGAAGGCAGCATTCACAAGTGCACCAACTAATTAAGAGTCGTTTTCAGCTTCCGTGAACAGCAAGAAGCTTGCTTTTTCACCTCTTGTTTACTTGCCCATCAAGTCACACCTTAATAGTATTCTACTAAAGAAATATTTGTACATCTTACTATCAATGTCGGAAAGATAGACCCCATCCGTGCATCACATGAAACCGGTCTTATTTTGGGTAATATGCGGTTCATGCGTCAAAATCAAAGGTAGGAAAAATAGATGTCTAAAAGACACTCAATGAGCGATTGGAGAATCAAAGGAAGACATGCATTGGGTGATTCTTTTGGTTCATTTTCAAGCGAATTACTAAAAAATTCATAAACACATTACAATTATGTCAATTCAGTCTTAAACTTTTTTTTTTTCGGGGAATCGATAAATACTTATGCTATAAAAAAGGGTTGGGATAGCCTGTTCTCCTCGTTCAAAATAGGTGAGTCGATTTCTTCTCTTAGAACCGTACTTGAGCATTTCCTACCTCCCAATTGACTGCTAAATCCTTTTATATTTATGTCAATTAAATCTATTCGACCAGAAATCGTTAACATGGACGTCGATTATCCTATGTGGTGTGACCGACGTTGACATGGATAATTTTTTTAATGATATTTTCATCTTATTTCGGATTTTTTTTTCTTTTCTTTTCGTCTCTTTCTCTTTCTTGTTTCTTCTTCCCTGCTTTCTCTAACCAATCGTTGGACCTCAGCAACCAATGAAAGGCAGGGTCGAGGGAGAGGTCAACCTTACTTGCCCGGCAATGGGCATCCTTGCTTGCCCTTGGCGAGGCTCGACCTTGCTATCGTTGGGCGCCAAGTGAGATCGAGCCCTCACCTCTAGTTGGTCGTTGAAGTCTTGCTAAAGCTTAGAGGGGGGGGGGGAGAAAGAGAGAGAAAATTAAAAAAAAATCTAAAAAGGGTCAAAATATTATTAAAATTTTTATATTAGTGCTGGCCGCATGTAAAACGGCCGACATCCATAAAAGCGATTTTTGGCTAAATGAACTAAATTAACACAATTGCAAAAGGTTTAAGGCTTAATTGGGAAAAAAAGTGTAAGATTAAATTGACACAATTGCGATAGAGATTTAAGATTTTTTTTTTGCAAAAAAATACTGTCTTATTGACCACGAAAATACGGACACATCTCGTTCTCTACGTCCTTGCTTCAGGTTGAATTTGTGATCAGCCTAGGTTAATCGGCATTGGATATCGTGCAGGTGTTTGGTTGGGCTACATATGGGTCCGATGAAAAAGGGTCGATAAATGCTGCTTTCTGTAACGACTTTAGGTGGAGGTTGCAAGTAAGGAAAGCTTGGCATTTAATGGGAGAAGGTCAAATGTCGCTATCATGGGATTGACAATAAGTATGACACCTTCCCTCCATCCATTCATTAACTCCTATCTATCTCTTGTGATCTGGCCGCTCCTCCCTCCTTTTTGTACAATGCAAAATTGATATTTTACGTGAGCCCTTTCTTAAGAGTCAATGACTTTGTACCTTAGAATGTTAGTATTACACTTTGAGTCACACATGTCCTCAATCATGGTTAATATATATTGGATGGTCACGAGGTAAACAACAAAAAAATCAGTACGAGGGATCAATGTGATGGTTCATAAGAGAATCGATAGAAAGGTTCGTTGTAGACAAGTAATATAATAGCGATTACAAACACTCATCGTTTCTTTAGATTTTCCGGACTCTTAATTACTCTTGATAATATCTCGAGGGGTTTAGCCCTAACAAATTCTCTCGTAGCGACCCACGCGCTCTTTTTCCATTTTACCAATGATTAGAAATCCTAGCTTGGTTTAGAGCCTGAGTAGCACCAACACCGACACGCGACATGTGACGGACGCGACATATCGACATGTCATTTTTCAAAAAATAGAAAACTCCAACATGTTGGGACACATTGTATATTAAATATATATTTTATATATACGTAATAAATTATCTTGTATATATAAAATATCAATCAAAATTAAGATTTTTTTTTTTGGCTGACTAGGAATATTAACTTTGAAGTGATTGGATATATGGCTTAAGTATATATATTTTTGATAAATCGACATTTTGAACCCTAATTTTTTGAAAAATGATTAAAATTGACTCTGTGCGTGTAGAAATGGCGTGTCAGGATATTGGACTCGCGTGTCGCTAGCGTGTCTGGTGCTTTGACCACATGTCAATCACATATCGGAGAGTGTCAGAGTGTCGGATTGTCAGACACTATACGAAAACCCCCGAAGAGTATTGGTGCTTCTTAATTTATAGTAATAAGACTAAAACCAACCTTCCGATGATACTTGTTCATCCTTTTTAGGACAAATAGAACTTAAATATGTTTATGGCACCTTTGAAGTTGTAACAACTGTTAACTTTAGTGTCATAGAGGTTTATACCTATTACAGGTGCTTTGTTTACACTTAAGCAAAAGCTTTCAAGTCACAAATCCCAGACATTCATCTTGGAGGATTTTTTCGTTAATTTTCAATACTTAAACAAGATTTTTTTTTGGGCATATTTAGGGAAGATTTTATGTCCTTCTTTTCTAGCCATGAAAAGAAATATATAAACCCTTCCTCAGGATTTTGAAATTTGAAACAGCTTCCTTTTTAGTAGATTTTCTAATGGAGAGAGAGGGGAACAGCAGATAAAGTGGTCTTATAAAGTCCAAATAATATTCCGACAAAAACAATGCAAATAATAAAACCATCTTATGTATTTAACATTGATATTTCCCCTTTGCTTTTGGAAATTCAATAGTAACCATTTGGAGAAAGAAAAGACGCCGCATAACCAAGTGAATAAACCATGATCAACATTGTTTTTAATGACAGGACATCATCTCGTGGACATATAGGATTATGGTTTAAGGGGTTTTAAAGTTGGATTGAGTTGTGGTATTCCGGTGGGAAAAAAAGGTGAGGAGGGCAAAAAAATGATTGCCCTTGAAGCATTTACTACTTTTGACATCGCTAATGATGATGAATAATAATACTAATATGGTCTCGCGATCTCATTTAGGGATGATCGATTCTCGATCCGATCTGGTTTGATCTCACCTTGGAACTGGACTAACTGGTCTGGTTCGATTCCTGGACGATCTAATGAAACTGGTGATTTGAGGAATGAATTGGGCACGTGTCAAATGATTGATGGAGCAGTTGAAAACCAAGCAAAAATTCCCTACAACACAACGCACCATGTCACATTTTTCATTTGACCCGTGCACATTTTTTCTTTTTTCTCTTTTTAAAGCTCCTCCACAAAAGATAATTTAATCATATCGACTTAATCACGTATTTATATTCTACTTAATCCTCAAAAATACGAGTTACAAAAAACTTTTACTATTATTATAATCTACAACACTTGAAAAATAGAGAATTTAAACATTCTTTTCTTGCATTACAATGAAGGCACTATATAAAGAGAGGGGGGGAGGGGGGGGAGTGTTGCACAAAGAAGTATGTGTTCCCAAGAAATGAAAATAAAGAAGTGGAAAGACAACCGGAAGTGATCAAGGAACGTTTATAAATGGGTAAATAATGTATCGAAGGGGAGACAACACAATACTAAATATTAAGTTTACATTTAACAAAGACAACCGGAAGTGATCAAGGAATGTTTATAAATGGGTAAATAATGTATCGAAGGGGAGACAACACAATACTAAATATTAAGTTTACATTTAAAAAATAAATAAAACAAACAAAAACAATAATCGATCTGCTCGAGTGATCTGATTCCTCTTTCGAACAGATAACTGGACTACTCGAACACAATTCCACTTTCAGGAATTAGGAACCGGACTGGCGCTCTGGAAACCAGACTCAACTGGCAAGTTCGGTCTGGTCTGGATGGTTCTCGATTCGGTCGTTCGTCTTGCTCACCTCTAATCTCATCTATGTAAATGTTTCGGATATGTTTTATTGTTGCTATTATATTTGTCAGGACGGAGGGGATGATAAGAGTGACGATAAGACTATAATGTCCCCGGCAAAATCATTTTGATGTTGCCTAATTCCTTTTGCTTGCATCATACATTTGGTATGTGTTTAGATTTTACACCCAGTCCATTTTGGGATTGACCTAGAAATGAAGACATTCTCGTTCTTTCCTTATTGATCCAACGGTAAAGGCTTGAGGTATCGCTATCATGCTTCGTTTTCCTTTAGGTAACCGACTAATTAGATGGTCAGCCGAATTATAGAAACAAGAAAAAAAAAAAGTCGCACTTCCTATGGTCAATGAGATGGCGTCATTGGAATTTTGCCTTAAAAAAATAAATCATATTCTCAAATTTTATTCATGCCGGTAAACACGAGTAAGATTTGATTTTCACAATGAACCCGCCCGGCTTCTCGAACAAGCGACGCTGATATTCGGATGCTTAGCAAACGATCTAACTACCCAAAACGGATTCTCGCTTTCTCAGACCTTACTTGCCGATCTCGCCTTGTTCCTGGATCAAAACGCGAAAACCCTTTTTCCGCAAGACACAGACATAAACGACATGTAAATTCACACGTCACATTTTATGATCATGAAATTTTTATTGCCTTTTTTTTTTGTTGTTGTTGAGAAAATAGGTATGAAAATGAAATGACATTATCTCATTAGAAATGAATAAGAACATCCCTTGCGGCACACGCTCCTGTCACGCGGCAGGACCACACACGTCCCCGTCCCGTTCGCCCGCCCCCCGTCGCCCCTAAGATGGGTCAAGCGACATTTTAGCCTGCCCTATTTATTGTTTGTTTCCCCCTCTTTATTTATTAATTTTTTTTGTCGAATTTATTTATGAATTGAATAATTGACTTTTTTTTTATTTGGTCTAAAAATAATTGACTTTAATTAAATAAATTGGCTTGAATTAAATTTAAAAAAAAATTAGCTCAACGATTAACGAATAATCTCATTTTATATTGGCTGGAAATCGGGACACACCAGGAAAAAGGAAAAGCGTCTCGATCACCGTCTTTTTATCTCCTTCTGCAGATCACAGACACACAAACTCTCTCTCTCTCTCTCTCTCTCTCTCTCTAAAATCTTGTTTTTATGCTTTTCATGTTATCGAAGAAGACGAGCTTGAGCTACGCCGTCTGCTCTCGCCTCCGAATTCAAATTTCATCCGCAATGCTTTAGCCACTGCTTCCGAATCGTCTCTGCATTTCCGGTTTTCGAGAGGAGGGAAGAAGGCGGAGGAGGAGGAGGAGGAGGAGAATGGGGCTCTGCACTTCGAAGCCCACTTCCCAACCCGATCTCTCCTCTCTCACGTCCGGGCAGAAGGGAATCACCGTCGCTAATGGCGTGGTCCCGTCTAAGGACGAGCGGAACCCTAATTCGAGCTCCGTCAATGGCGGCGACCCTGGGAATCACGTCCCCAAGGAGGAGGCCGGGGGTGGCAAGAAGGAAGGCCATGAGAACGGGAGGAAGTCGCCCTTCTTCCCGTTCTACAGCCCCAGCCCGGGACACTACTTCTTCTCGAAGAAGTCTCCGGCGCGATCTCCGGCGAACGCGAGCGCGAATTCGACGCCCAAGCGGTTCTTCAAGCGGCCGTTCCCCCCGCCGTCGCCGGCGAAGCACATTAAGGCTGCGCTCGCGCTGCGGCGCGGAGGGACGGTGAAGCCGAACGAGGCGGCGATCCCGGAAGGGAGCGAGGTGGGGGCCGAGGGGCGGGTGACCGGGCTCGACAAGAGCTTCGGGTTCTCGAAGAACTTCGGGAGCAAGTATGAGCTTGGGGACGAGGTTGGGAGAGGGCATTTTGGGTATACTTGCTATGCAAGGTCCAAAAAGGGTGAGCTTAAGGGTCAACAGGTTGCTGTGAAAGTCATACCAAAAGCCAAGGTTTGATTTTCTCCTTTGTTACCCTCTATTTGTATCGAGATTTTTGTGAGTTCAAAAGTTAGAATAGACGCCCGGATAAGTAATGTTTTGTTGAGCTTGGAATTCATTTTCCTTCTGCTATCTTTTGAGGGGGTCCTGTCGTCCGTGATTCCCAGTAGTTGCTAAAGAATACCTCTTGTATGACTTCTTGGAACTTTAACCGATGCGATGTGGAATGGGTCTTTTGAGAGAAGGTGAAGAATCATGTTGAGTCCTGCCAATTCAGAGGATCTCGTGCTTATGTTGTATTGCATTCGGGTGAGACTTGAGTAATTTTTTCTCATATGGCGCCTTTGAGTTGCGTCATTGTATCGTCTTGAATCACCTGGGATTGATGAGTATCATGTCGTGGTGGGGGGTCTATTGGCAATACGACCGCCAACTACTGACAAGTCAAGACACAGTAGTGCTTTGGTCATTTTAATCTTTTGCGTCGGTTTGTAATATTGGAGGTGATGTCGAAGCCTGCTGAGGGACTTGTCTGGTTTTTCTCTTTTTGGCTTTTGTCTTCAAGCATTTCAGTAGGAATTGGTGGTATTCCATTTTGAGTTGCTTTCTTGTTGGTGCATTTATCATACTATAATGCTAGTTGCGATGTCAAATGAAGTTAAGCAAGACAAACTAGAAGTTCAGAATAAAGAATGCAAACTCTCAGCCCAAATGTGGTCCTTGGGCTTTATTTATTTATTTTTTTAAACACCTCCGCCAGGTCATTTGCATAGCATATAGTTTCGTTGATAATATTGGATGTCACTTTCGATTGCATAAAGTTGGAAAAGCCATTCTATCTATAATCTATAATTTTACTACTGGACTTTAAGACACATATTCAACTGTATGAGAAGAACATAGATCTGGAAGGACAAAAATGACCTTGATCATCTTTACTGTTGCCTCCACAACTACAACAACATTGTCTCCTGTTTGATTTCTTTCTTCTGGAATTCTGTCACTTAGAATTGTGTATGAAGACAATAATCTTCATATTGGTGTTGCTCTTGCTTTTGTGTGTGTGTGAGAGAGAGACAATGGAAGCCTAAATAAATTATCCGGTTCTCAATTTCAGATGGAATTAGTGCGATTGGTGAACCTAATGGCCTGATTCATGAACTTAGCAATGAACTATCACTTATAGTGTGGTTACACCAATTTCTGTAGGTTCTTGTTGTTTATTGATTAACAGAGAGCATTATGTTGCAAAGAAAGCAGTAGTGCCAACCAAGTCACTATGAAATTACTTCAATTAAAACAGGGAGTTGTGAATGCAACTTTATCTAGGAGGTGAAAAACCCCATAGGACTTAGAGATAGCCTTTTGGGATCCATCCTTTGCTGCTCTGAGTGGTGGCTGCTTTATTCATTGCATCTTTCCGTTAATGAAAAAAACTAGGGGGTGAAAAACCCCATAGGACTTAGAGATAGCCTTTTGGGATCCATCCTTTGCTGCTCTGAGTGGTGGCCACCTTATTCATTGCATCTTTCTGTTAATGAAAAAAAATATATTCTCAGTTATCCACTTGTCTTCAAGAAGGGACCAAAATGTTACTTTCAGCTGGAGAATAGGTTTCATTGATAATGGAAACGGAATTACACAAGAATTATGGTGATAAGATTGCAAAGAAATGCACGTCTAGTGTGGTATTATTTCTCCTGATTCAGTGTATGCTCTGTACTCTGGAGGATTTGGCTTTACTTGGAAGAGATTGGTGAAGCACATCCTTTTGGTGCCATCTTCCTATTTGCTAGTATTCCCTCCTCTAATTTGCCTTATTTTAGTTTTTCTTTACTTGGTTAAAGCAGGGAAATTTTACTAAGTGCCAGATTCTTTTTCCTTGACTATTCCTGAGTTTTCTGATGGATCTTGATATTTATTTTTTCCGGTAGATGACGACAGCAATTGCTATTGAGGATGTGAGAAGGGAGGTCAAAATATTGAGAGCTTTGACTGGACATGAAAATCTAGTGCAGTTTTATGATGCATGCGAAGACCATGATAATGTCTATATTGTAATGGAGTAAGCTCTCTCTGCTGGACTTTACCTGAGCTATTTCTACTTTATTATCATGTTATAAGTGTAAAATTTTTTGGATGTTTGCATACTGTGACTTATAGCTTTGGTGATTTCAATGCATCTTTCAGGTTATGTGAAGGAGGGGAACTCTTGGATAGAATACTTTCGAGGTAATCTTTTGTGCTAGCTTCTTGTATTCTAGCTGTAAAAAATGGGTGAATTTATGTAGATGGAAAATCCATAAAAATGGAACTCTTCTATTGCCAGAGGCTCATTTTCTAGGTGTCTTATTTCATCAGGGGCGGGAAGTACTCGGAGGATGATGCAAAAGCTGTTTTGATACAAATACTAAATGTTGTTGCTTTTTGCCACCTCCAAGGTGTGGTGCATCGGGATCTGAAACCCGAGGTGCTTATGTTCTCCTTTTCCTTCTGCGCGGTTGTTTCATAAGTACAGAGTATCCTCTCTTGTGTGAAATTTGTCATCTCATTTTCGTTTTACAAAAGAGCAACCTCTCTTCCTAATCCTGCTCTGTGGCTTTTGTTTCTTTCCCAAGAGATTTTTGGACTGTGTGTCCTAATTAAAGTTTAGCCTTAAGAAGCTTGGAAAATGGACTCCTTATAGGTCTATCTACTTTATTATTGTTGCCTAAATTGCAGTACATCCAACTATATTGCAATTCTACCTTTTTCGTGATTGATATGATCATATATGCCAAAGTTCGTAGGAGTCGTAAAGTCGACAAATCATATGAAAGATCTTTTACAAACTGTGCTTGAAATTTGTTGACTCACATTTTGTGAACTTTTTTTTTCCTTGAACAGTTGAATTGAAGGCATCTGTAGAATGATGTGTTTTTTGGTCTGAAATGATGTTTCTGTATCCATGTGCATGACTATGAGTTGCACAATATCAAGTTACCTACTTTTGGAAACGGCTTCGTGTTTGCACATAGTTACCTCCACATAATTATTTTCTTTTGCAATAATGTTCATTTTCCTTCATTTGTATCCTATTGAGTTAGATGTAAAAATCATCTGAGCAAGGGAAAGGTACTGAGTCCGATTGCTGGCCCAAACTCATGTGTAACTTAAACAATTTTTGTTTCCTTGGAAAAGAGAAATAAATCAAAAGAGGTTGGAATTGCTTTTGAAATGTTAAACATACTTTTGCTGCTTTGCATTAGCTTTCTCTAATTATTTTGGATCGGCCTTTTCTCATGGAAGCGTGCCTAATTGCTTGAGCAGAATTTTCTCTTCTCGTCAAAGGATGAAAGCTCAACATTGAAGGCCATAGATTTTGGTTTGTCAGATTTTGTGAAGCCAGGTATGCATAACCCTTTAGTTTATAGCAGCTTTTGCGCCTCAGTTTGAGGGCTCAGGAAATTACCTAATTGTGAGAATTGTTTTAATTGTTATACAGATGAAAGGCTAAATGACATCGTTGGTAGTGCATACTATGTAGCTCCTGAAGTTCTCCATAGAGCTTACACTAGCGAGGCAGATGTCTGGAGCATAGGCGTAATTGCATATATTCTGCTCTGTGGCAGTCGTCCTTTTTGGGCCCGAAGTGAGTCCGGGATCTTTCGAGCTGTTCTAAAAGCTGATCCAAGTTTTGATGAACAACCTTGGCCTTCTCTATCCTCTGAGGCAAGAGACTTTGTGAAGCGCTTGTTAATTAAAGATCCCAGGAAAAGGATGACAGCTGCACAAGCTCTAAGTAAGTTTCATCTGCCAATGAAGGTGCTGGTTTTTTAATAAAGTAATTCTAACATTTTTCTTTGTCAGGTCATCCGTGGATAAAGAATTATAAAGATATCAAAGTGCCTCTTGATATTCTTATATTCAAACTTATGAGAGCATATATGCGTTCATCCACACTCAGGAGAGCTGCTTTAAGGGTATGTAAAATAATGCAACTCGGTCATCTCTGAATTTGTCTGCTCTGGAAATGGAAGTACTTCCATGGATAAACTGGTACATTTAATTAGAATTCTATACATGGTTCAAGGCACGTGGAGCAACTGATTATCATGCAGGATGTTCGTTGTGATTGCAATGAACTTAATGTACCTTCATATCTATTTTTGCTTCACAATAAAATGGAAATCGTAAAACTTAGCCACATCTCTGGGTTGTGTTTTTTCTGGACAGGATCCTGATTCTTCTGCTCAGACTAACTATATAATTGTACCTTTCAAATTGCTTTCGCTCTTGCTCCGGAGCTTCAAGTTGGTTCATTTTGTGCGACAACAGATTTTGTTGCTTAGATTAGAACTTTTCTAGGAAAGGAAGTTGGCGTGTTATGAATAACATAAGAGCAAGACTTAGCCTAGTGAGTTTTTTTTTTTTTGGTCGAAAGCCTAGTGAGGGTTCATTGGCTAATTTTTGCTCCCTTTTCTCTTAGCTTTCTTTATTTAGTATTTGTATTGTTTAGGGTACATTAGATTTTTAATAATCAGTTTGTTGAGTTACAAGTGGCAAACGATGACTAAAGGAAAGGTAGTGTAAAATATGGCTTATTTTATGGACTTTGACATCAAATCTGAAGGAGAATCTAGGACAGAAGCAAGAGAAGGAGCTACAATGAGATAATATGTAGAAGAAGGGATGATGAGGCATGCTTTAATCTTGTATTGAAGAGATTATACTTAGTTTAACTGACAGTTTGGTCATGTGGTTGTTACAGGCTTTGTCCAAAACATTGACTGGAGATGAGCTCTTTTATCTGAAAGAGCAGTTTGCTCTATTTGAACCGAACAAGAACGGTACCATAGGATTTGAAAACATTAAAATGGTTGGTATTGCCTTTTGGTAGTGTCATTGTTTTTCCTGCTGTTTTTAATGAGATAGTGGTCTTACACACTTTGGTCTTGCCAGGCCTTGATGAAGAATGCAACGGATGCTATGAAAGAATCTCGTGTCCCAGATTTCTTGGCATCAGTATAGCCCTCGTCATCGAGCTTTGTGAATTTTTTACCATTTTCTGTTTTTGTCAACGGTAGGTCTTGAATGTTGAATTGTTCTTCTTTATGTTGGGACAGCTTAGTGCACTTCAATATAGGAGGATGGATTTTGAAGAGTTTTGTGCAGCTGCTCTAAGCGTCCATCAACTTGAAGCTCTTGATAGATGGGAACAACTTGCTCGTTGTGCCTATGAAAATTTTGAAAAAGAAGGAAACCGGGCTATTGTCATTGATGAGTTGGCTTCGGTACGTTGTTACTTTCAGCTACGTTGCAAGAATTGGCAACTATATAGGCACCCATGCATTATAATTGTTTTGCTTCTCTAACGTGTTATCTGCACACTTGGTGATTTGCATGGTTTTCAGTACTTATTTTTACCTTTTGGTTGGCTTCACCTTCTGCTGTCAATGATATTTGCCTGTAGCTCGAGCAGCTCATCTCTAATGGGTTTATTGAGTAACTTCATGCGTGTATCCATGATTGTCTAACATCTAGTTTCTTTTAGTTGCTTGTTTCCATGTAATGCGGACTTTAAAATGATATTCTAGCCTGATTCCTGCTAGTTTATGTTGACATGTGAAAGGGGGGCAACTCTATGCTTTTTATATCGTACATGATCAGATTGTCTATAAACGATGTGTTCTAATACTTCAGAATCTGTATCAGAATATCGTCATCACCTGACAACTTTTATCTTGTTGCAGGAACTAGGTGTGAGCAGTTCAGTCCCTGTGTATGCTGTACTCCACGATTGGATCAGACATACGGATGGAAAGTTGAGCTTCCATGGCTTTTTGAAATTGTTGCATGGCGTCTCGAGTCGAAGTCTGGGAAAAGCTTAATAAGCAGATATAAATTTTTAAGTTCAAGCCTGTATGGCCATGCCTGAGGATTCCTGTGACAGAGTAATGGTCCTGCAGGGAGGAAATGCACGCCGCTAAGGTGCGTACGGTTTGGCGGTGTTTGACCCGATTGGACAGAAGTATTTTTTCGGTCTTAGATGCAATGAGTGTGCATAACCAGAAGTATATTACTGATGTCGCGCAGTCGGAAATGAAGCTTAGGCATTTGTGTTTTCTTCTTGTAAAAAGCTGTAGCCGAGTTTGTCAATTGCAGGTTATTATTTCTCAAAGTCAACTGACTAGAGAACTGATTGTTAACTGATTTTCTGACATATTAGACTGCGCTGGCTTACCAACAATCCCAAAGTATCTCGCTCCTACTCGCGCGCGGGCACTCTCTCTCTCTCTCACTCACGGGAATCAATGTTCATTAGGTTAGGTTTTTAATTAGGCGCCGTTTGTTTTGAAGAAAATATTGTAATTCTGAAAAATGTATTTTAGGAAGTCATTTTTCAGTAAAATGACGATATTTTTCGGTGATTGGCTGAAATTTGAAAACGAATCAGAAAAAATTTTCCGCCGTAAGGCAAGAAAATTTAATTTCACTTATATGTCATTTAATAATTTTTTCATTTTTAAAAAATCGAATTGTTAGTTAGTTTCTTTTATCTTTTTTTAATATTTTTTTTTTGCCATTCTTCTTCAGTTCACAACCAGCCACATTTATCGGTCGCTAAAGCTTGCCATTAGCTAGTGAGCTCGAGGCTTATTGGCCTAGCCAAGTCTGGCGAACTCGCGGCTCGC
>JAGVVM010006800.1:0-16738 GCA_019149425.1 Psidium friedrichsthalianum
TGCAATAGGCAAAAATTCCTCGTCCAGCCCCTCTTCTCTCCATGATGGAATGCTCTCCGTACACCAACCATCATCCAGCACAGACACTTCTACCTTTATTGTCGTTTTCGATGACGACATCCTCTTGTTCATTTGGCCGCTCCAACTCCATGGCATTGCATCGCCATGCGCACCGTCACCACCCACCCGCCAATTGCTCTCCAATCGTCGACACGCCAACCAGAGGCGATCTGGACAAACGACGTGTGAGGAAACCTGATGGCGGCGACGCCGAGCTCAATCGACACACCACGACATGTCAAGGAAGCGGGGTGCACGAAGACGAGGGCTTGGCACGGTGGAAGGATAGCTCCAATGATCGCCGAGAGCTCTATTTTCTCGGTGAACTAGTCGATCGCAGGTGACCCTATAGGTGCTGTGGCAAGATGGAACCAATTCAGACAAGTGCACGCGGTGAAGCGACTAGGCGGTCGCGGTGCGACGAGGGTTGACCGACGGAGATCCGACAAGGAGCGCTCACGGTGGGGAAACCATGGTATCAGTCTCTCAGTTTGCTGGTCTTTTCTTGCCACTCTACGTGCTGCGCAGATCTTGGTACATACAACGCTGTAGATAACAGGCTTAAACGGGCTTTTTTAAAAACCCAAACCCAACATGCCGTTCGTCTTGAGAGATTGGACCTAGATACCAGTGAGATTTTGAGTTTGCTGACCATTGCCAACGCAAATGAGGTGCCAGCCTACTTTATTTGTGAAATAATGGGACGCTTTTGGATCGTCTGAATTTGGTTTTGTCGGATGTGGGAAAGATCCAAAGGTAAGCACTAAGTAATCTGCCATTGATCAAATACGCATATTGGCTATTCTCTTGTGTTTTAAGCACACAGCAAATTTGAATTATGTCGGGCACACTTATGTTCATACGGCTTACTCGACCGATAGCTGATGGCAGCTTTTGGAGATGAAATCCATACTGTGAATCACTTGAAAGGAGATTGTGGAGCTTTTTCGTCAAAGCATTCCAGAAGAACGAAAACATTGTAGAGTGGTGAAGACATTTATGGTTTCAGTCTCAGATAAGAGTTTTCTGGCTTGGAGCAACGCTGGGACGAGTCATCTCCCATGCTGAGCCGAAAGCCCCCGGTGCACACTTACCGGCTGCCCATTAATGACCGGCTTATGCTCTCGAGGATCCTATTGGATAAAAGACATGTCTGAACGACAAGCAGCACTTATGGTGGGTCCCTCAGATAACCTTCGACTATCCATCGAAGCCCCCCCAAAGGCGCAAAATTTTGCGGCCCAATCGACTTGGGCCTCACTCCTGGGCAGCCCGCAATTACTTGGGCCCTACCGAAAACGTGCGAAAATGCAACCGTTTGACAACTCCGAGTTTGGACGAACGATCGGCCACAGCTTCAACGGAAAGTCCAATTCCAATCTTCCTTCGTCCTTCAACTTCCACACCAACGACAATCACTCCTGCTCATGCCAAGAAGCGCAGAACCGGCGGAGAAGCCGAAGATCAGCTTCCACGGTGGCTCAAGGACAAAGATCAAGCGAGTGCGGATATCTTTTAGCATCCCTAGCCCAGATGGTCCAAGATCCCTTGCTTGATCATCAAGTTTCACCTGCAAGGTCAAACTCGGAAAGGAATCTTCGAAGATTTTAGGTATTATTTCTTAATTACCAATATGTTGTTGCCTATTTTGATATCATGTGAATATTGGAATATTTGATTGAAATGCTATGTTATTTGCATCCATTTTATCATGTCATCATATTTGTCTGCCATTTTGCGATGTTATATAGTTAGTCATATTACTTTGTCCATGTCATATTTGCTAAATCATTATGCCGCGCATTCATGTAATTAGAATAATATGTTTTGCATGTTACATTATAGTAGCACTAATTTATGTCATTTTGCATGTTTTAAATGATTAATTAAATTTCACATATAGGAAAGTTTAACCTAATTTTTGCATGTCATGCATTGCATTCGGGAAATTAATAATAATAATAATAATAATATAATAATATTATTATTATTATTATATTATTATTATTATTATTATTATTATTATTATAAATAAATAAATAAATAAATAAATAATCTGAAAAATTCGGAAAAATCTCGAAAATTAGGAAACGAGCCATTTCGATTGGCCAATCTTATTTTTGATGAATTCCTTTCCTGATTTTCCAAAATGACGATTTTTGCCCCTTATGGGTAAATCGTCCTCAAAAATTCAGAAAAATTCAGAAAACATCTCGAAAATTAGGAAACGGGTCATTTCGATTTGTCAATCCTATTTTTGATGAATCTCGCTCCTGATCTTTTCAAATGATGATTTTGCCCTTTATGGGCAAATCGTCTCGAAAAATTTCGAAAAATTCTCAAAAATTGCAGAAAACGGAAAATGGTCAAGCTTGACTGGTCGGACCCATATTTGTGACTTTGACTCCCATTTCTTCATGAAATGACACTTTTACCCCTCGTGGGTAAATTGTCTCCAAAAAATTAGAAAATTAGTTCAGAAAATTCTCAGAAATTATGGGAAATAGTGAATGACTACCTTCAACTGGTTTGACCTATTTTCACTTCCCGAGCCTTGAAAAATGACAATTTTTCCCTTCTGGTCAGTTTGACCCAAACTTTTCCCGATCATCCCAAATGAGTTTTCATGAAATAAAATGGTACCACAAGGGCGTTAGAGTGATCTAGCGTAACCAAGTTCCCGAACTCATTTTCTCCGATTCGCAGAAATAAGTTAGTTCTCCCACTAATTTATTTAGGTTTCTAATCGACCTACCAAGAACGATTAGTGGTAACTCCAAATTTTAAAATCGTTTAAACAAAAACCAAAGTTGCGATTCGGTAGGGCTTGGGAGGGTCCGCGTTAGGTTAGTTAATTTAATTAACCTAATAATGAACATGAGAGCATAGATATACAAATATGACATGCAAACGTAAACATACGTTACATGCGAACGTGGATACGCAAATACGGTATACAAACGTAAACATGAGGATGTGACATATGAATAAATTATCAAAAATAGGATTGGCCAATCGAAATGGCCCGTTTCCTAATTTTTTGGGATTTTTCTGAATTTCCTAAAATTTTTCAAGAAATTTGCCTATAAGGGGGCAAAATCGTCATTTTTGAAAAGATCAAGGAAAAAAATTATCAAAATAGGATTGGCCAGTCGGAATGGCCTGTTTTCTAATTTTTAAAATTTTTCTGATTTTTCTGGAATTTTTCAAGACAATTTGCCTATGTGGGGCAAAATCGTCATTTTGAAAAGATTAAGAAGGGAAATCAACAAAAATAGGATTGGCCAATCGAAATGGCCCGTTTCCTAGTTTATGAAATTTTTCTTTTGAAATTTTTTTTTGTTTTGCATGAATATGCATGAATTAATGACAATACAAATACGAATGCGTCATGGCAAAGTATACATAAGCTATACTATATAAAATGCACATGAATGACATTTTTTTATATATTTTTGAATGCTTAGGCTTCCCATTCTGGGGTTTAATAGTGTAGAAATTAAATTACAGAAAATAAAGGCAGTAAATAAAGAACCTCCAACGGGTGGGTCGGCTTTTCCATTATGGGGTTTGATGGTGCAGAAATTAAATTGCAAAAAGTAAAGACAGTAGATAAAGAACCTCCAACGGATGGTTCGGTCTTGACTCGGCCTACCCATTCTGGAGTTTGATGGTACAGAAATTAAATTGCAGAAAATAAAGGCAATAAATAAAGAACCTTCAACGGGTAGGTCGGCCTTCCCATTCTGGAGTTTGATGGTAGAGAAATTAAATTGCATAAAGTAAAGGCAATAAATAAAGAACCTCCAACAGGTGGCTCGGCCTTGGCTCGGCCTACCCATTGTCGCGACCCTCCCGAGATTTCCATGTTGGGGGTCTCGAGGGAGTTAATGGATTGCTAGGCCCGTTTTGAAAAGTCTGGGCTTAGCTCGGGCCCTCCCAAGCCCATACCAAATCGCGTCAGGAAAGATTTAAATCGATGTCGACCTTAGTGTGGTCGGGTGACATGTGATCAGTGTGCATGCCATCGGAGTCGCCACCGATCATTTATTGGAGGGTATGATCGAAAACCCTATCGAGCGATTGGGAGAAATCGTTCGATTATGCGAAAACCAGAGATTTGGATTCGGGGACTTAGTTACGTCGATATTTCTATCGACGCCCTTTCGGTACCTATGTTGAGTGATTTTCCTATTCTAAGGAGTTCGTGCAGGCGAGATTTGGTAAGGTAGGCTCTGAAAGTCTAAAAGGTTCATGCAAATGGGAATATCTATCCTATCAATCACAATCATAGAAATAAATGTGCAATCAATAAATCAATTCAGAGAGAAATCACATCAAAATCAGTCAAAACAAGCAAAGGGGGGGTCCTAGAAGTCGAGGAAACACACCAATTAGGTTTGAGGGTGATTCGAGATGGCTTGGAATGATTTGGGTTAAATTGACTTGAGGGGCGAAATGGTCATTTTGAAAGGCTCGGGGAGTCAAGAGGGTGAAAATAGGTCAAACCAGTTGAATGTGGTTTTTCCTTAATTTCCACAATTTTTGGAGATTTTTTGGATTTTTCTTGACATTTTTAGAATTTTCTAAGGCTTTCTAAGGGCTTTCCTATTTTTTAGAACATTTTCTGTATTTTTTGGGATTTTTATTTTTGATTTTCTGGATTTTTCCTATTTTTCCAAACATTTCCTGTATTTTTCTAATAAATTTTCCAAATTTTTTCTAAAATTTCTATGATTTTCCTTTTTTTTACATTTTCTATTTATTTATGATTCCCTAATTTTCCGAATTATTTGAGCTTTTTCTGAAATTTTTGTGACTTTTATGATTCTTTATTTCTATTATTTATTTATTTATTTATTTATTTTATTATTTAATTTTATTTTATTATTATTATTGCATTTTTTATTTTTTATTTTATTATTTTTTAGGATTTTTAGTTTATTTTTCATTTATTTACAATTTATTTTCATTAATATTTATTTATTTTATTTATTTATTATTGAATACTATTTATTATCCTATATATTTTCTTTAGGTTTTTATTTCGTTTATTATGATTATATTTATTTATTTATTTTTTTATGCTTCTATTCTGTTTTCTCTTATTTTGTTTCATTTCTATTTTTTATTTATGTTTTTATTATTTGCTATTTATTTATCTACTTTATATATTACTATAGTTTCTATTTTTATCATTGTTTTATTACTATTTATCATATTTTTGAACTTTATTTACTTTATTTATATTTTCTGAAAGTTTTATTATTATTATTTATTTATTATTGTTATTACTATCTATCTTTTTTATAATTTTTTGTTATTTTATTTTTTTTGTTATTTTAGTTTATTTTATTTTATATTTCCTTATTTGCTTATTTAATTTATTTCTAATTTTCCGGATTTTTTATTATCTTTTTTATTTATTTCTATTTGTTATACGGACCGGATCGAGGGACCCAGCCCAAGACCCGGCCCGGCCCGAAGGCCCAGATGACCTAACCCTATACTAAAACGACGTAGTTTCATTGTTATTTTGAATTTTCGAATATTTTTAGACTTTTCTTTTTATTTTCTACTTTTCCCGCTCCTTTTCAATCCTACGGCCGGAATTCTCCCACGTGGCGTCGATCTGACCACCCGTTCACCACGATGATCCTACGGCCTAGATTAACCTATGGCTGAATCCTAGCCGTCCATCACTAATGACCATATGTACGGCTCGGATCAAAACCCTAAGCTCGATCTCGGCCATCCATTATTTTCTTATTTTCCAAAATGATTGTAAAATCCTAATTAACAATTTTTATTCTCCGAAATTCTAAGATGTCGACACGTGGCACACCCCCATCCGTTGGATTTAAATTTGTTATTCCGTTTCAACTGTTGCAACGACATGGCCGACGTGGCTGCCGACGTGGCGAGCCACGTCGGCGCCACGTAAGCTTTGACCAGGTCAACTTTCGTTGACCTGGTCAACCTACCGCCGGAGAAGACAACCGGCGACGGTAAATGTCGCCGGTACTTCGCCGGCGAACCTAAACCAAGCTAAATCTACCCTCAACTTCCTGTTTTTTAATCCAAGTCCACTCTCAATCATCTCAGTATCAACATTTCTAACTCTTAGGCCACACAAATCACCTAAAATCGTCCGGTTAACCTGAGCCGAAAACCATTCCGACGAGACAACTGCAACTTGACGAATTAACCTCGACGGACTATACAAATTGAACAGAGAACATCCACGGAGGGCAGGGAAACTTACCTGGCGATCGACAGAGCTCGGGAAGTCTATGAAGGTGCTCAAGGACTCAGGATAAGCCGGGGCAATCAAGGTGGTATTCACGGGGTTTTAGGTCGCGAAAATGCAATGTAAACATAGATTTGGAATCAGCAAAGATCGAGGAACAATCTAGATAAAGAATCTCGAAGAATGATTAAGAGATGGAAAATCCGCCATGGATGAACCCTCGACTGTTCACTAATGGCATCTATGCTGATTAGCGATGAAATGACGTACCAATCAGTTCTGGAGCTTCGTCTGGTGACCACTGAGCTCGTAGAACCAACGGCGTGGCTTGGCGTCTCCTAGGGAACGCTGCGGCCGAGCTCGGAGCTTCGAGTTTCCCTCTTCAATGGCGGACGCCGAGAATTTCTTCACCGTTTCCCACTTTCTCTCTCTTTCTCTCTTTTTCTCTGATTCTGGACCGTTTCCCCCTGCAAATCCAAAAAATCCCCCCAGTGACATTCATCGCCGTCCTATTTATGTGCCGCTCCCCCTCAAAACCCTCGACGGACCCTAATTTTTGTCGTTTCCTTCCTCGGATAACAGACACCCGAGCTCGCCCCTCTCGTCGTACACTTTGCCATGTGCGCAAGGCGACAAAGGGGAGATTCGGAGACGATGGGTGATGCGACGACGCCGTTCTTGCGAGGAGAGGAAACCTGCGTGTGTGCTGCGTGGGTGCCAAAGGAGGGAGACGATGAATAGTGTCGGGTCATGGGTCGGGTCGGCCCGACCCGATGACCCGACCGGCCAGAAAAGAATCAAATTGGACCAAAAATTGGCCCTTTTTCATGAAATTAAGGCCAAAAATGGGTTTCCCAACACGAATTACATCTAAGAATGAGGTTTTTATGAAAATTTTGCTTGAAATTGGACAAAAACCCCAAATTTTCGGTTTGACCCGAGTATCCAACTTGCAAAATTCAAACATTTAAGGACTTTTTTCGCAAAAATTGATGCCACCAATGGATTCAGAAGGCCAAAAACTAGGGGGTGACAAGCCCCGATTTTCAATTCAGTCCCTAGAAAAATTTTAATTGCATTTCAAGCACTTTTGAGGACTAAATTGAAAAACTGAAAATTGCACTTTGGCCCCTTTGTATGAAATTGGGCAATTCAGTGGATTTTTGGACTTGATTTTAATTTTAGAAAATAGAGGGTGGTGACATGACTTCAAAAATGTAAAAACCCAAAATTACAGAATTAAGACGAAATTTCTAGAATTTTTTCATTAATTTGTGAAATGTGATTTACAAAGCAAACCCCATTTCCAGATTAATTTTTTCAAAATTTATTTGGCCGAAATGAAGAGAAAAATAAGGGAAAAATATTGACTATTTTTCTGTATTTTTGTGGCCAAGGATACTATTTTTTATTAATTTTTTTGTATTTTTCTATTTTTCGAAAAATATTTAAAAAAACGAAAAATATGAAAAATTATTTTTTGTTCAAAATTGGTTCCTTAGGCTAGGCTAGGGCTTCCAAAGTTGATTTTGTAATTTTCTCATTTTTCCTTGATTTTTTATGAATTTTCGAAAATAAAATGGCAAAAAATACCGAAAATACGAAAAATTATTTTTTGCTCAAAATCGGATCCCGAGGCTAGGCCAAGGTCCCGAAAGCTGATTTTTCAATTTTATGAATTTTTATGGATTTTCTAAAAATTTTCTAAAAATCAGATTGGCCAAAAATCAAGTGTCAACACCCATTCTGGGGTTTGACAATATAGAAATTAAACTTCGGAAAATAGAATTCAGTAAATAAAGAACCTCCAGTAGGTGGCTCGACTCACCAATTCTGGGGTTTGATAATATAGAAATCAAAATATCAGAGATGGAACACAAGAGATCTTTACACCACTAAGTATGGGATAGAATCTGTCGCAATTTGGGATTCGGATCTTTTAAGCGAAAATTGCAGAAAATTGCAATACGAATACGACATGTGAATATGACACGGCATAATCGAAATTTAAATTAATCCATTGAGGTAACAACATTCTCGAAGACTTTAATGGTTAGGATCGTTACCTGATTTGACGGATTTGATTGCCGAATTCGGACCTCGTGTCACCTTATGGATCAAGATTGCGGCTCGAACGACGGGGATGAACTCGTGACTTGTGTTGATCGGTAGAGAAATTAGTGATGGTAACACCTAGATTTAAACTCCCCTTATCTTCAAGACTCTCTTTTGAAAAGAATTCTCTCTCTTTTTGTTTTTCTTTTCTTCCTCTCTAATTTTTCTTCAATCTCCCAAAACTCTCTCAAACATTTCAAATTTTCTCTCTAAAAAATACCCCCTCAAGCTCTCTTCTTCCTCCTTTTATAGCCCACTCATTTATCTCCCATTTTAATTTCTCCGCTAATTCTATCTCTCATTTTAATTTCTTCACTAACTCTTCTTCATCTTCATCTTCCCTTTTCCATTTCTATATCACATTCTAATTTCTCCACTAATTCTTCTTTATCTTCATCTTCCCTTCTTCACATCTATCTCCCATTCTAATTTCTTCACTAACTCTTCTCCATCTCCATCTTCCCTTCTCTATTCTCATCTTATTTTCTCCATCTTCTCTTCTCTATTCTAATCTTATTTTCTCCATCTATTCTTCTCCATCTTCCCTTCTTTATTCTAATCTTATTTTCTTCATCTATTCTTCTCCATCTTCCCTTCTCTATTCTAATTTCTCCACTAACTCTTCTTTTAGTTATTTGCAAAATAATCCCTCAAGTGTTCGGTATTTGCACTCTAGTCCTTGAGATTTTAATGCAAAATTCAACTAAGCTCCTTTTACAAAATTGAGTCATTCTGGGTACATGAAGCCAAGATGAAAATTAAAACTATTAGAGGATAATATCACAACTCCTAAAAGTGAAAAATAAAAATAAAATGACTTGAATTGAATTTTTTTAGGGCCGATTCGAGATTATGTTCGTGAAGGAACATATGACCCTAAATTATATTTTTTTGAATTTGTGGTGGCCAACATGAAAAGGGAATTAAAAGAAAAATATTGACTATTTTTTTGTATTTTTGTGGCCTCAAATGTTATTTTTCCTTAATTTTCAAGCATTTTTTGTATTTTTTGAAAAATATTAAAAAAATACGAAAAATATGAAAATTTATTTTTTGTCTAAAAATGGTCTCCTATGCTTGGCTAAGGTTTCCAAAGTTGATTTTACAAATTTCTCATTTTTATTTGATTTTCTATGAATTTTTTAAAATAAAATGCAAAAAGATACTGAAAATATGAAAACTCATTCTTTGGTCAAAATTGGTTCCCTAGGTTTAGCCAAGGTCCCCAAAGTTTATTTTTTAATTTTCTTATTTTTATTTGAATTTTTATTAATTTTCGAAAATAAAATACCGAAAAAATATTGAAAATATGAAAAATTATTTTTTGATCAAAATTGGTTCCCTAGGCTTGGTCAAAGTTCTCAAAGTTGATTTTTTAATTTTATGAATTTTTATTAATTTTTTATTAATTTTAGAAGAGAAAAGATAATTAAAAATCAGGTGTCAACAGCGACCATTTGATTTTCTTAATAATTCTTGTTTTGGATTACTCTTTGGAACCTACTAAGTACATCCTCATCTTCATTTTGCATTAAATCTTGGTGAAACTTCATGGCCAATCTCAAATCCCACCGAACTTACCTTGAGCTCGCGAGCTCATTTTCAACGTTAATTGGAGCGATCGGGACATGAGGTAAGTACCTATGAACTCTATACATGCTTGCAGTATGCTCAATTTTGATTGATATAGTGCAAACGTGAGATCAGATTCCACCATGATCGGACATTTCGAGCTTCATAAGTATAGATCCCACCGTTAGATCGAGCTAGATTTTGGATATTTTGTAGCCTGCGTCGAAATGATTCCAACGACACCAAGATCGCCCAAATTGGAGAGGATCTTACCGTTGGATGTCGCCGGAAAGCTCTCGGCCGTCGATGATCTTCTTCAACCTCTCGCGCATTGGCCAATTAACTCAGTTGACCAGTCAACGGATGAGGTGACACTGACGTGGCTACCACGTGGCATGTCGCGCCAGCCGTCCATTTTTCAAAATAAAAAATAATTTTAAAAAAAATCATAAAATAAATCATTTTTTCGAAATAAAAAATCATTTTTCAAAAATAAAAAAAGTCTTTCTAATCCGATGGCCAAGAATTTGCCATGTGTCACCTCTGTAGCCTTTAGATTAGAAATAGGTGGGAAAATGGAAAATTGAATAAAAAATTTTTGAAAGGAAAGAAAGGCAAACCTACGTCGTTTTCGTCTTAGACAGACCCGGGACCCATATGGACTGGGTTGGGCGCCCATGAGGCATAGGCCGGGTCAACCCGACTCGGTCCGGGAAATATTAAAAATTCAAAAATAAAAAAAATCAGAAAACGATTAAAAATCCAAAAAAAAATGGAAAAATTCGTAAAAAAAAATCTAAAAAAATTGGAAAAAATCCCAAAAATTTTCAAAAATTTCCAAAAGCCTCAAAAATTAGGAAAAGGATCTTTTTAACTGGTCAATCCTATTTTTGATAGTTTTGTCATTGCGAACTTTTTAAAATGACGATTTTGCGCTGTATGGGCAAATCGTCCTGAAAATTTTAAAAAAAAACTCCAAAAATCACAAAAAATGGGAAATGGTCCACCTTGATTGGCCAAACCCATTTTTATTTATTTATTTTGATCCTTGATTTTTCTTGAAATGACGATTTTGCCCCTCATGGGTAAATTTTCTCTGAAAATTTAGAAAAATTTCAGAAAATCCCAAAAATTGGGAAATGGGCGCATTTAACTGGCCAATCCTATTTTGACAATTTAGATTTCTAATCCTTTCAAAAAATAACAGTTTTGCCCTTTTGGGTAAATTGTCTCATGAATTGACGATTTTGCCCCTAATGGGCAAATCGCCTCCAAGTCATCCCGACCTCCATCCAAACCTCCAAGAAAACCATTCTTTAAGCCAATAGGGCTATATAAGGATGCCACGTTGACTTTCATGCGTTTTATCCGCACGTAATTGAATCATTGATTTTCGCACTTACTTTATTGGTTGTGTTTGATAGGTTAGATATTCTCATCTGCAAGAACCCTTTGGACTTTAGAGCCTACCTCACCCAAAAAATACATGCATGAAATCTATATGATAGAAAATCACTCAACTAGGTACGGAAAGGGCATCAATAGTAATATTGGCGTAACTAAGTCCCCGAACCAAAAATCTATGGTTTTTGTATAACCGAACGATCTCTCCCAATCGCTCGATAGAATTTCCAATCATAACCTGCAAAGAATGATTGGTGGCCACTCCCGATGGCATGCACATGAAGCACATGTCACCCGACCACACTAAAGTCTAATCCAATGAACCCGTCGCGATTTGGTATGGGTCTGGAAGGGCTCGAGCGAAGCCTCGATCAAGGAGAGGCCTAGCAATCCATTAGCCTGATCGATCAATTGATTCTCAAAGATCGAGTCGCGACATATTCGTTTGATTATGCCTGGTTGATTATGAGGTGCATTGTAAATTGCATGTTGGCATGAATGTATATTGCAAGACGACGGATATCGAGCAATGGAGGGCAAGCCTCAATAAGGGGGAAACAGTTGCAAGACGACGGATATCGAGCAATGGAGGGCAAGCCTCATAAGGGGGAAACACAGTGAGATAAGGTTGTAACGCCTAAATGCATGCGACGCTGCTTGCTGGGACTGATAAGGTGCAACCTAGGCTGGCTTGATGCCTTGTGGTTGAGGCACAAGAGATGTTACTATGTCACCTGGGCTTATGTGCACTGGAGGTGCATCTATGGGACATTGAATTATGGAGAGCACCAACTGAGTCTTTACACAGTGAGGCTTGTACGGGTTGAAGCATAAGTATGACTGTCTGTGAACTGGATTATGCTACGAAATGAATCAAGGCTTGAGAATGGCATGCGTGATGTATTTGAACCTGTTATGATGTGTTTCATTTGAACTGCTTGCATGCTTAATCATTTTGGTAATTCCATGATCTCTGTCACGCCCCGAACACAATGAGCCGCGACATCCCTGCTCATATCGTGAAGAACCCTGCGTACGCTGGCCTACGAGTAGGACGGCCCAGGACACTCATCGCGGCCAGACGACGCTAGCGCAAAACAACACAGTCTGAACAAAAAATGAATATCAAAAAACCGTTCAAAAACAAAAACTGCGGAAGCGTGCCTTCTAGTACATGCATACATACACAAGATGGTGGGGTAGGCGGAAGACAAGAACACTTTTACAAAGGAAATAAAACATCATATATATATACATAGAGCATTAAGTACAGACCCAACCAAAAAGAAACCTCAACTACGGGCATGACATCTACGCTCTCAAAATCTAAACCAGCAACAGTGGGACTCAGACCTCCTCAGGCTCCTCCTCACGGGATCCTCCTCGGGTCCTCCTCGGGAGTCCTCCCGCCTCTTCTAGTCTCCCGTAAGTGTCCATGCGTCACCCTCATCGTGGCCGTCAATCTCAGAAACGTCCTGGGGACGGCAACTCCTGCAGGGGTCAGGGGTCGATCACCCTCACCTCCATACTCGGCTGGCTGCCAAAAGGATCGGGCGTCCTCCATAGGATAGGGAGTCTCTCTGAGGTCCCCTCGAAACCATACAGGCCCTCCCTATACCAGGCCTCGAATCTATGGGGTACAAGGTAGGGTCCAACCTGATCTACTAGTACAGGTCGTCACATGCCTATGCCATAACGTGGCGTGCATATCAAAATGGAGGGTGATCTGGGTATCCATCTGCCACTGCAGTCCAAAAAGCATCGGTGTATTTGTTGTTGATGCAGCCATCACGGTGACCTGGATCTGAAAAATGAAGGGCAACCACCGCCCGTGAGTCGAAACTCAATAAGCTCACCACTAATCCAACGTAGGATAGCGTCTACTATTGGGTCGGTCCTATCCAGTGGACTAGGTTCGCGGTACAGGGTTCAGACACTCTCAGTCCCCTCTGTACCAGACCCCAAACATGATGGACAAACATGCAATTCATAGCAATACAGATCATATCGTACAGACGGGCACAAGAGACAATCAAACATGATGCCATATGCAAACTGATGCAGGCCTCAGCCGGCCATATCGGATCCCAATGGATCATGCCGTCTATCACTCCAATTCCCATCAGGCTCATCCAGCAGTGCACTCGGCAAATATCACAACTGCGTATCTGAAGCCTTACGTTGGTCACCCGTTATCTCTCCATTCCCGCGTAAAGACGCCTCAGGGGCTCATCCAACATGTCACATCTCTGGTGACTCATGCCATGCTTCAATGTATGCGGGGCCCACATGATTTCAACCAGCAAATCAGACAATAGAGATGCATGCACCGGTGACCATATGAGCATAAGTACAGAGCACATCAAGAATTCATCAAAGTAATCACGTGCTCGTCAAGCCAAACATAAAGATCAAATGTCCACACACCGTTCCTCGGCAGACAGGCGCAATGAAATATCTCATGCCATTTCCCTGGTGAAACCCATATGAAACTGAACCTCACTCTAGCGGACTCGATAACTCGGCCTAAGCCCAATCGCCCATGTGTTAGCCCTGAGGGTTAGTAACCCACGACTAATGATTCAGTGTTTTATAACCCCTCTGATGTAGTTATAATTAGGCTTAGCTTGGTTAAGGCCCAGTAGTGGATCAGGTTCGAATGACCCTACAGCCCGATCTAAGGTCCAAGGCCCACAAGGTAGTTAGGTCCACTAGGGTAAGTCGGCCCATTACAGGTTTTTAAGCCCCATTAGTCAAGTTGGGCCCATTAAGATTCAGGTCCAATGAAGTGTAATTAGGCCCATTAGACCAAGTTGGGCCTATTAAATTAAGTTGGGTCCATTAGTATCAAGGCCCATTAGCCCATCTTAGGCCCACGACTAAATTTTAGATTAACATAATATTTAGGCCCATTATAGGTATTAAATTCGTGTAGGGCCCAAGCCCATTTTCAAGGACTAGCCCATTAAGCCCAATTAGGTTATTTTATTGGCCCATTGGGATGTCTTAAGCCATGACATTAATGGGCCTCACCGTTTTAATATTTTCAATTTGTAATTGGGGCCCAATTCACATAATTTTCGTCCATATGAAGCCCACCAACCAATTAGGCCCAATTTGTTTTGTCTTGGCCCGATTAGCTTAGAATTAAGTTCCCAAGCCCATTATAACCCTTCGGCCCATTCATTCACGCCAACCCATTCACATCAGCCCATTCTCAAACATTTCAAGGCCCAATTGTTGCTTCCAAGCCCTACACGCACGGCCCATAATAAGCACACCATTTAGACTAAAAGCCCATTAGGCTTAATTACCCATATTATGCCATAATCAACTTGGATTATCCACTAATACCAATCCCATACACACATACTACTACCTAAGCCAAGATTAGAGTTTGGAGCTTACCTTGGAGGGGCTGGACACGGCGGCGACGACGAGAATGGGGCGGACGGCCGGCGGAAGCTCACGGCGGCTAGAGGGAAACCGAGAGAGAGAGAGAGAGATGGTTAGGTCGGTTCGGGGCTTAGGAGGCCTCCATAGTCACGGTAATGGAGAGACAGGGACAAGGGAAGGCTTACAAGTGGAGATGGGATCGATGGCGGGGTGGCGGAGGAAGCGGACGGTGGCGACGTTGGGCGGTGACGGGCGGACGGCGGACGGGCTGGAACCATGAGAGGGAGAGACGGTGAGGGATGGTGGGGCTTCATAAGGCCCTCATGGCCACGAGAACAAGGAGAGGGAGGGTTAGAGGACTTACCGGGGACGGACGGGATGGTAGGGTGTAAGCGACGGCGGCCGGACGACGACAACGTTGGGCGATGGACAACGGCGGCTTCGGACGGGCAGCAAGAAGAACGAAGAAGAAGAAGAGAATGAAGAGGAGAGGGAGAGGGAGTCACGGCCGAAAGTGAGAGGTGAGGAGAGAGAGAGATTATAATTCAGTAGGACAAAATGATATGAAGATAGTGGAGTAGCTGGAATAGTGTGAAATGACAAGTGATTGAATGAGTTGACTTGATTGATGTGTCTTGGGAATTGTGCCATGATTGATTGATTTGACACTTGATTGATTGATGTGACATCTGATGATGTGACATTGATTGAGTGACATCTGATTTGACTTACCTCGATTTGCGTGCCAATGCACCGATCGGGTCCCGAGCGCTAACGGATTTTGGCTGATTTGGTTGTCGGTCCAGCGATTCTATTCTCAAAAATCCTAAAATTATCTAATTCTAAGGATCTGAGCATTACGAAGGGCATTTCGGTAATTTTCCTTTCACGTTTGCTTCGCGCGTTTGCACCGGCTGTCGGCCATTCGGGCGACGCTTCGGAAACTGATTTCATTTCTTTATTGTTTGTTCATCTTACTAATTCGATTGCATCGTAGAATTTCATTTTGTGGCCAATTTCATTAAATACCGACCCCTGCCTCAGTCTCAGACCAACGGGCGGCTGATTGGGAAAAATTCCCGGTAGCCTTTCCCCTTCGGTTGGTCATCCAAGGGTAGCTAAACCTGAGTGAGCGTCGACCAGAGTGTATTAACGAAGCATTTCCATTCGTTTAGAAATTCCGACAATAGGTCGAATTTTCAGACTGTCACAATCTCTAGTTTACCTCGTTGGTTAGCCGCCTGACCGTGAGTTGCTTAAGATGCATATTTAGGATTTAAACTTGTGGGTATGTGATTTCCGAGCGAGACTTAGGTTTAGGCTCACTGAGAAGTGTTTCTCACCGTAAACCCCACCATTTCATATCCCAAACTAGTTATGACTGGACCACTACGACGTTTTAGAATACCCAAAAGGACTTTAAGAACAGGTGACTGAGCACCTCGTGGAGAATGTATTTGTCTATATCATGTAGGTAACCACTATTGTGTGGACATATGGGAGATACGAATGGGAGCCCCACAAGTTCGATGCATGGATGTGTAGGATGGGAGACCACACCTGGGGTCCAATTTCTGGCTTTTAATGTTCAATCCAAGGTCCTCAGTATTTATGACTCGTTGGCTGCTACACCTGACGGCACGCTATTGAGTCTGAGGCCCCACCGGAGAATGACCTTAGGAGTGAGGACCTTGGGTGTTAGACTCTGACCCAGGGAAGTGGAGAAATGAAGAGCTCACGCCCCGTGGAGCCTGATCTTGATGCCGATGCCATTGAGGCGGATGTTTAGTAAAGTGCTCGTGGTTTAATGATGGCTCATTCTTGAGAAGTGAAGTTAGGCTTATTGACTGTAGTCCCTCTCTGTTGTAACGGATCACCTTTGGTATCTTTGTAAAACCACTTTGTAACTCCTGATGATGGTTATGTTAATACTATCGTTGG
>JAGVVM010006801.1:0-13493 GCA_019149425.1 Psidium friedrichsthalianum
GGAATAAGAGAATAGAAAAGTTGGTAAATTAGGAAAAACAATAAGAACTCCATAAGTGACTCTAATGAGAGTTCGCAACCGAAAAGGAGTTGGTAATTTAATCGGCCAAAAGTAGTTGGTTAGTAATTCCATATAAGAGCTAGAGAAATTAAAGTGTTGTTAATATATGCAAATTAAGAATGGGTAAGTAGTATGAAAATTGCTAATTTATAAATTATCATAAAAGAAGCTGCAATTTCATAAGAATATCAGTAAGTTACCAACATGCAAATTATCAAAATAAACAAGAAGTCACCGTGCATTTTATTAACAACTTTCAATGTTTACCAATACTTATTGAAACTTATCGGGCAAAAAAAAATTCCCTATATTTGGGAATGGAACAACAGCATTATGCAAGATCAATATAATTTGAATGACGATTTTCTAGTAATTTAAGAATGCTTATCGAAAAATTGGGACAACAGCTATGTTTGGTTTGGCTTTGGGAATGAGACTTGGGGAAATGCAAAGGCATTGGGAAACATGAAGTTATGCGAAATTTGAATTCCTAAAATGCTGACTTATATCCACAATAAAACACAAATATCTCTTAGAAGAGAATTCATAGTCTCAGAAAACTTTTTACCAAATATAATAAGTCTAAGATTTTGTCTAAACTGTCAAAATTAACTTCCTTGTTCTTCATCCAATTGGTGATTACCTATTTCCCAGTTTCACGTCTTCAAAGTCTAATCGATATACTTTGTAACATACAGATCTTATATACAAAAGTACATTAATTCTTATTGTCATAATAGTTAATCCTGACTCATGTATTAATCCACTAATTCTTGTTAGTCGACCAGTTTGCAGAAGCAGAGATCTGGGCTTCGCCGAGTCCTGCAAAACTCAGTAATGGAGTTGCTTGGGTCTGTCGGCTATTCAAATCCAAGATTGGATTGAGTAGTTGAAGGAATTGACTTTACTAATATGAGCAAAGATATCAGATGCATCCATCACGTCATCTTCTTTCACAGCCACCTGAAACAAAAGCCGAGGATGTGTCATATATGTGGCGAAAAGGATATGATCAGGGAAGGATATTTGTTAGGTTCGCTATGATTATTTATTTGTTCTCGTCTTTGTCATAGATATTGCAATTTGTAAGGCATCGCTTGCTCCATGGAAGTTTCTTTAGAACCACAAACATGGCATGTTGAATGCAGATTTCTGTAAGGAAAGTCATTCTCACTTCTTCCTTTTCATCATCCTCAAGATGTCCACAAGCGAAACTATAGTTCTTCCCAAATTCGTTGTTCTTCGCGAATCGCCCTCTAACTCTAGGACGGCTGTCTGCCAGAGTTTTGCGACATGCGTACTGCAGATATTGGGAAAGCTTCTTCAGCTAAAGTTAATGTCCTAGGAAAGGTAAACTAATACATGAATAATGCGAGGAGAAGAAAAGAATGAAGACCTTAATCTTCTTGCTGAAGTTCCTTTCGTTCCTCTTCTTCATGTACCGGTGGATCTTCTCCTTCCTCTGCTCAACCGAGAGCTTTCCTACTTTATAGGTTGGGTCTTCTGAATTAGAAATATCTGTTGGGAAAGGTGCAGAACTCGAATTCCCATTCATCAGCTTTTGGCTCTCCGCGCAAAATGCCTTACACAGTATCAAATCGAGACAATGCCATGAGGATTTGTTCTAATCCACCGCAAATGCTACGAGAGCACAGGAGATCTAATGCCATGTGCATACCAACTGCATTAAACTTTAAAACTTCATAGTCAAAATGAAGCATAATTAGCTGTAAAATCTTGTCAATACCTGCATGTCCTCAGGCATAAGCACCCGGGTCGGATCCGAGCAAAAGATTCCACCGTTGTCGTCTGCCTGGTAATCCAGATCTCGAGCTTGCAAATCTTCTTTTATTAGGAAACTTCCCGAGAAGATCCCCAGCCTACCAGCAGATAATGTGCTGGTCATATTCCCTGGCATATACATCCTCGTCGGGCCAATGAAGGAGCAAGAAGGCGACGCAGGGTCCAAAGGAATATATGGAGGCATGGATGACAAGCAATCTTCTTTGAACACTGAGGTAATCAATGGAGGGCCAGTTAACCGCAACATAGTTTCACGGGTAAAATTTGGTAACCCGTCAGTGCTATTTCTCAGTGGAAGTTGATTTTCTATTAGCTGCACCGAAGGGAAATCCATCATCAGGTGGTCTTGTTGAGGACAGACAAATGGGGAAACCAAAACGGAGGGGAGGGAGAGAAGTCAATCGAAGCGGAAATGTCGTTATTGACATCTTGCAGATCAAAGATTGCTGTTTGATTTCCGTTGTAGTTAATAGTGGCGGCAGTCGTGGTGTTGCTCGTAGTTGTGGTCGTCGTGTTAGTATTGATTCCATGGTCTTCCTGCAGGAGATCGCCAAAGTTCTGCAAATCTTCATGTAAAGAAAATTTGGAGGAATCAGGGTACTCTTCATGGCAGCAGTTTGAACCCGATGTGATCTCAGAGTTCTGTATACTTTCCGAAAGTAACTCTGGGTCACAAAGTTCTAACAGTTGAGCGCTTAACGTGCTCGACATATCATCCTGCAGAATCACAGATGCAACTCCATGTTTGAACAGCAGTAATTTGTTGAACAAAAACTAGTAACTATATCAATTGCCACTAAAATTCGAATTACTCCATGTTTCTGATCCATATACCGCAATTGGTCTCTCTAACCATTTTAGCAGATTTCTTGATGTGTAAACTAGTAAGAAGAGGACATTAATTCTGGACAATCTTATGACATCTCTTCCTGTGGAAGTATTGATACAGAGGGATAGTGCATGGAGATTAATGTGCCATTACCAGCTGTGACATCAATAGTGTCATTATCATCACAAGCACCCAATGATTGATAATCATTTCATAGGAAGAACAGGCGCGTGCTGATCATTATATTATGGTACAAATAAAAAAACTGCAAAGAACCCAGAATTTATGTCCAAAAAGAGAACAGGACAATGGAAGAAAGCTTCATGCTTGTAATCAAATTCCTGCTCTTTTCTTGAAGAGACATGAAATGCAATACATGCATACGTTGTGTAATTACAGAAAAGAATGAGCAGTACAGTCAGTTTCAGATGGCAAGAGAAATTTACAGTTGGAAGCTGTTGAGGCGGATGAAGCACGTCCTCCAACATTCTGTCCTCGGAGATTGGCAAATAATCGAAGAACCCGATGAAGAAACTTCGCAAGATTTAAATGGACAATTCCTCTCTCAGAATGGCACTGAAGAAGACCAAGAAGAAGACGACGCCAACTGCGACGAGATCACATGCTCCTTATGAGAAAGCTCTGTTGACGACGATCAGAACAAAGTGTATGTGAGCGCGCGCGCGCGAGAGAGAGAGAGAGTTAATTTTAGTTAGCTAAGGAAGAGGAAGGCATGGGGTGTCGAAAGTCTGTTAGTTTGCCTACAAATATATACAAGCGCTTTAAGCGGGGGTGTGTGTCCGTACGGAGCTGTCAGCTTGGCACTCGGGGGTTGTGTCAACCCCGAAAGCGAAGGTGGGCCACCGCTTTTGGTTCCACTGCTGACGTGGCGAGCTAGCTTAGGAGGGATGTCGGACACGTGTCGCCAGCTGGTGACGTGGCCCGGCTCGTCGCAGCGCTCTTGGACAGAAATTGGGTTGACCGTGCCCTTGCGACCCCAAAAATTCCTAGCCCACCCTCGGATCTTACGGGTTGACCGAGCCTTCCAACGCCATTCCTAGCCGACTTTCAGATTTTCCTTTTTCATTGCCAAGTTTTCACCCCACTTCCTAGCCGACTTTCAGGATTTTTCCTTGCCTAGTTTTCACCCATCTGTCCTCCTCTTTTCAAAAGTTGCGAAAAAAGACAGCCTGGGCCAATCAATCGTAATTATCAAATGCATGAGACGAGGCAAATTCTTTGTTCCGGTTCATGGAAGTAATGAGATCAATCGATAATAGACCACAAAATTAAAGTGCTTCGGATGTATATTATGTTCGTGTTCTATTGAAAAATATTGTTCACCTTGCGAAACCCCTTGAACTTTGACATATGTGCGCAATTGCTCTCTAATTATGAAAAGTCATAAATAACACTCAAGCTTTGGCACAGTTGCACCATAGACCCCAAAACTTGTTTGATATTTCTTACGATCACTGATTTTTCCACCCATATATGGTCATCAAGCGTTATTTGAAAATGGACTTACCGGTTTTTTTCCACCGAAATAACCCCCACTAAATGCTTAATGAAGTTAAGATAATAGAGAGGATGCATGATTGATAGAGGAAAAAAAATTCGTTGATGTTGTTTTGGTCAAAGAAAAATGAGTTAGTCCATTTTTAGGTAATACCGCAAACGGAAAAATTAGTAATTGACAACAATATCGAAGTTCATGAGAGTAGCACGTAGCTTTTTGAAGTTCGAGGCTATTGCGCAATTGTACCCAAGTTTAGGTGAGAAAAATTTTCAAAATTCGGGGGCTACAATGCAACATTACCAAAGTTGAGGGGGCCTTTGAGCAAATATTCTTTTTTTGTCAATGAAATTAAGTGATTTATTATTAGGGTTAATACCACGAAAAACCCTAAACTGGTACGCCTGTGACAAATTTACCCCAAATTAATTTTTTGACCATGAAAAACCCCAAACTGGTACACTTGTGACAAATTTACCCTCCGTTAACTTCCGTCAAATTTCACTGTTAAATTTGCTGATGTGGATGACACTTGTGCCTTGGTACGCTGATGTGGACATAGTCTACGTGGGAATCTCATATGATTGATACCGCGAAAAACCTCAAACTGGTACATTAGTGACAAATTTACCCTAAACTGGTATATTTTTGACAATTTTACCCTAAACTAATACACTTTGTGACAAATTTACCCTTGCACCTTTCTATCCTTTGCGAATTTTTTTTTATTTCTTTGGAAAATACATGCTGAATGTTTTTTGGGGCATATTGATTGCTTTCAAGTGCACCTAAGTGTTTGAAAAATAAAAAAGTGCAATAAAGTGTGATTATCATCCTTAAAATTTACCTTCAAACGAAGGTAATTTATCTCATATCATCCTGTGCAAGCTTTGCGACATTAAACTTTAAACGAAGGTAATTTATCTCATATCATCCCGTGCAAACTTTGCAACTTTAAACTTTAAACGAAGGTAAATTTTAAGGATGATAATCACACTTTGTTGCACTTTTTTATTTGTCAAACACTTAGGTGCACTTGAAAGCAATCAATATGCCCAAAAAAAGACATTCAGCATGTATTTGCCAAAGAAATAAAAAAAAACGCAAAGGATAGAAAAGTGCAAGGGTAAATTTGTCACATAGTGTATTAGTTTAGGGTAAAATTGTCAAAAATATACCAATTGGGGGTAAATTTGTCACAAATGTACCAGTTTGAGGTTTTTCGTGGTATCAATCATACGAGATTCCCACGTAGACTATGTCCACATCAGCGTACCAAGGCACAAGTGTCATCCACGTCAGCAAATTTAACGGTGAAATTTGACGGAAGTTAACGGAGGGTAAATTTGTCACAAGTGTACCAGTTTGGGGTTTTTCATGGTCAAAAAATTAATTTGGGGTAAATTTGTCACAAACGTACCAGTTTAGGGTTTTTTGTGGTATTAACCCTTATTATTAATCACCACCTTGTATGGCTCTTCAGAACACTTATTATGGGAGTTAAGCCCATGTACAATGGATCGAGATGTTGCATAACCTCATCAAACTGCCAGTATAAAAACTACAGGTAAAAATAACATAAACAACAATAAAGATGTAGACCTAAATTGAGTATATTGTTTTCCCCCTCGGAATCTTAAGCTATATAAAATAAGGGCAACAATATACAAATAATATATCTCTAAAATATTAAAATCTGATAAAGCGTGTTGAGTTTTATATTTTCATTAGTATTTAAAAAATGTGGGAAATTATTGCCCGACTATCCTCTTAGCATGGAAGTTGGCAGATCAATATCTCGGGGGGCCAAGAATCAAGAGATCTTAATGCCATCTTAAACACTTTTTTTTACTAGAAAGGAGCAATTCGGTCTCTTGCTTGAATCAAATGTGAGTGCTCATTTGTAGTACATCAAAAGTGCGACTAGGAACACGATTCCTTCAAAATTTTACCAAGACTGAATACGAATGTATCACGTGTAACTTGTTGAAACTAACGGACTTGACAACCCAATTGCTCCTCTTTTATATAGCAAAATCTTTCGTAATATCAATCGAAATAAAACTTATTCTGATAAAGTTACGACACGACACGAGCATAGGATAAACTTACGGTCCGTTCATCCATTGGTTTCTAGTCTTATTCCACTCCATGAATTTCTGTGCTTTGGATGAATGCTCCCGTGCGTCTTCTTCTTTTGTTGAAGAAGGAAAAGTGAGGAGGGGGCAAATAGGAGGACAGCACGTGGCAAAGTGTGTTCAATCGAAACCCAATTGTATGTCGCACCAAATGCCCATATATTCCCATGGCAGCACAAAAGAGAGACCAAAACGCATGGCCACACACGGGAGAAGAAAAAGGAAGCCCTACAAGCATTTTGGGGTCCTTTGAATCGATTTTGTTTTCATTATTCCCCAAGCTCTTGTGAGACATACAAACATGGCGTTGTTCCTCTTTTTGTCTTTGCCATAGATACATGCTTGGAGTCGATCTTCATTCGAGTGTGCCAAGCCCATGTTCAGGCTGTTCCATTAACAGGAGTCGATACATTAGGAATGTAATCGAACACTTCAAGAGAGTCGAATTATAATATCAATCGAACGAAGAGTGATATGCATAAGTTAGGGTAATTCGACGAATTACCCTAACTTATGCATATCACTCTTCGTTCGATTGATATTATAATTCGACTCTCTTGAAGTGTTCGATTACATTCCTAATGTATCGACTCCTGTTAATGGAACAGCCTGAACATGGGCTTGGCACACTCGAATGAAGATCGACTCCAAGCATGTATCTATGGCAAAGACAAAAAGAGGAACAACGCCATGTTTGTATGTCTCACAAGAGCTTGGGGAATAATGAAAACAAAATCGATTCAAAGGACCCCAAAATGCTTGTAGGGCTTCCTTTTTCTTCTCCCGTGTGTGGCCATGCGTTTTGGTCTCTCTTTTGTGCTGCCATGGGAATATATGGGCATTTGGTGCGACATACAAATTGGGTTTCGATTGAACACACTTTGCCACGTGCTGTCCTCCTATTTGCCCCCTCCTCACTTTTCCTTCTTCCAACAAAAGAAGAAGACGCACGGGAGCATTCATCCAAAGCACAGAAATTCATGGGAGTGGAATAAGACTAGAAACCAATGGATGAACGGACCGTAAGTTTATCCTATGCTCGTGTCGTGTCGTAACTTTATCAGAATAAGTTTTATTTCGATTGATATTACGAAAGATTTTGCTATATAAAAGAGGAGCAATTGGGTTGTCAAGTCCGTTAGTTTCAACAAGTTACACGTGATACATTCGTATTCAGTCTTGGTAAAATTTGAAGGAATCGTGTTCCTAGTCGCACTTTTGATGTACTACAAATGAGCACTCACATTTGATTCAAGCAAGAGACCGAATTGCTCCTTTCTAGTAAAAAAAAGTGTTTAAGATGGCATTAAGATCTCTTGATTCTTGGCCCCCCGAGATATTGATCTGCCAACTTCCATGCTAAGAGGATAGTCGGGCAATAATTTCCCACATTTTTTAAATACTAATGAAAATATAAAACTCAACACGCTTTATCAGATTTTAATATTTTAGAGATATATTATTTGTATATTGTTGCCCTTATTTTATATAGCTTAAGATTCCGAGGGGGAAAACAATATACTCAATTTAGGTCTACATCTTTATTGTTGTTTATGTTATTTTTACCTGTAGTTTTTATACTGGCAGTTTGATGAGGTTATGCAACATCTCGATCCATTGTACATGGGCTTAACTCCCATAATAAGTGTTCTGAAGAGCCATACAAGGTGGTGATTAATAATAAGGGTTAATACCACAAAAAACCCTAAACTGGTACGTCTGTGACAAATTTACCCCAAATTAATTTTTGACCATGAAAAACCCCAAACTGGTACACTTGTGACAAATTTACCCTCCGTTAACTTCCGTCAAATTTCACCGTTAAATTGCTGACGTGGATGACACTTGTGCCTTGGTACGCTGATGTGGACATAGTCTACGTGGGAATCTCGTATGATTGATACCACGAAAAAACCTCAAACTGGTACATTTGTGACAAATTTACCCCCAATTGGTATATTTTTGACAATTTTACCCTAAACTAATACACTATGTGACAAATTTACCCTTGCACTTTTCTATCCTTTGCGTTTTTTTTATTTCTTTGGCAAATACATGCTGAATGTCTTTTTTTGGGCATATTGATTGCTTTCAAGTGCACCTAAGTGTTTGACAAATAAAAAAGTGCAACAAAGTGTGATTATCATCCTTAAAATTTACCTTCGTTTAAAGTTTAAAGTTGCAAAGTTTGCACGGGATGATATGAGATAAATTACCTTCGTTTAAAGTTTAATGTCGCAAAGCTTGCACAGGATGATATGAGATAAATTACCTTCGTTTGAAGGTAAATTTTAAGGATGATAATCACACTTTATTGCACTTTTTTATTTTTCAAACACTTAGGTGCACTTGAAAGCAATCAATATGCCCCCAAAAAACATTCAGCATGTATTTCCAAAGAAATAAAAAAAAATTCGCAAAGGATAGAAAGGTGCAAGGGTAAATTTGTCACAAAGTGTATTAGTTTAGGGTAAAATTGTCAAAAATATACCAGTTTGGGGTAAATTTGTCACTAATGTACCAGTTTGAGGTTTTTCGCGGTATCAATCATATGAGATTCCCACGTAGACTATGTCCACATCAGCGTACCAAGGCACAAGTGTCATCCACATCAGCAAATTTAACGGTGAAATTTGACGGAAGTTAACGGAGGGTAAATTTGTCACAAGTGTACCAGTTTGGGGTTTTTCATGGTCAAAAAATTAATTTGGGGTAAATTTGTCACAGGCGTACCAGTTTAGGGTTTTCGTGGTATTAACCCTAATAATAAATCACTTAATTTCATTGACAAAAAAAGAATATTTGCTCAAAGGCCCCCTCAACTTTGGTAATGTTGCATTGTAGCCCCCGAATTTTGAAAATTTTTCTCACCTAAACTTGGGTACAATTGCGCAATAGCCTCGAACTTCAAAAAGCTACGTGCTACTCTCATGAACTTCGATATTGTTGTCAATTACTAATTTTTCCGTTTGCGGTATTACCTAAAAATGGACTAACTCATTTTCTTTGACCAAAACAACATCAACGAATTTTTTTCCTCTATCAATCATGCATCCTCTCTATTATCTTAACTTCATTAAGCATTTAGTGGGGGTTATTTCGGTGGAAAAAAACCGGGTAAGTCCATTTTCAAATAACGCTTGATGACCATATATGGGTGGAAAAATCAGTGATCGTAAGAAATATCAAACAAGTTTTGGGGTCTATGGTGCAACTGTGCCAAAGCTTGAGTGTTATTTATGACTTTTCATAATTAGAGAGCAATTGCGCACATATGTCAAAGTTCAAGGGGGTTTCGCAAGGTGAACAATATTTTCAATAGAACACGAACATAATATACATCCGAAGCACTTTAATTTTGTGGTCTATTATCGATTGATCTCTTTACTTCCATGAACCGGAACAAAGAATTTGCCTCGTCTCATGCATTTGATAATTACGATTGATTGGCCCAGGCTGTCTTTTTTCGCAACTTTTGAAAAGAGGAGGACAGATGGGAGAAAACTAGGCAAGGAAAAATCCTGAAAGTCCGCTAGGAAGTGGGGTGAAAACTTGGCAATGAAAAAGGAAAATCTGAAAGTCGGCTAGGAATGGCGTTGGAAGGCTCGGTCAACCCGTAAGATCCGAGGGTGGGCTAGGAATTTTTGGGGTCGCAAGGGCACGGTCAACCCAATTTCTGTCCAAGAGCGCTGCGACGAGCCGGGCCACGTCACCAGCTGGCGACACGTGTCCGACATCCCTCCTAAGCTAGCTCGCCACGTCAGCAGTGGAACCAAAAGCGGTGGCCCACCTTCGCTTTCGGGGTTGACACAACCCCGAGTGCCAAGCTGACAGCTCCGTACGGACACACACCCCCGCTTAAAGCGCTTGTATATATTTGTAGGCAAACTAACAGACTTTCGACACCCATGCCTTCCTCTTCCTTAGCTAACTAAAATTAACTCTCTCTCTCTCTCGCGCGCGCGCGCTCACATACACTTTGTTCTGATCGTCGTCAACAGAGCTTTCTCATAAGGAGCATGTGATCTCGTCGCAGTCGGCGTCGTCTTCTTCTTGGTCTTCTTCAGTGCCATTCTGAGAGAGGAATTGTCCATTTAAATCTTGCGAAGTTTCTTCATCGGGTTCTTCGATTATTTGCCAATCTCCGAGGACAGAATGTTGGAGGACGTGCTTCATCCGCCTCAACAGCTTCCAACTGTAAATTTCTCTTGCCATCTGAAACTGACTGTACTGCTCATTCTTTTCTGTAATTACACAACGTATGCATGTATTGCATTTCATGTCTCTTCAAGAAAAGAGCAGGAATTGATTACAAGCATGAAGCTTTCTTCCATTGTCCTGTTCTCTTTTTGGACATAAATTCTGGGTTCTTTGCAGTTTTTTTATTTGTACCATAATATAATGATCAGCACGCGCCTGTTCTTCCTATGAAATGATTATCAATCATTGGGTGCTTGTGATGATAATGACACTATTGATGTCACAGCTGGTAATGGCACATTAATCTCCATGCACTATCCCTCTGTATCAATACTTCCACAGGAAGAGATGTCATAAGATTGTCCAGAATTAATGTCCTCTTCTTACTAGTTTACACATCAAGAAATCTGCTAAAATGGTTAGAGAGACCAATTGCGGTATATGGATCAGAAACATGGAGTAATTCGAATTTTAGTGGCAATTGATATAGTTACTAGTTTTTGTTCAACAAATTACTGCTGTTCAAACATGGAGTTGCATCTGTGATTCTGCAGGATGATATGTCGAGCACGTTAAGCGCTCAACTGTTAGAACTTTGTGACCCAGAGTTATTTTCGGAAAGTATACAGAACTCTGAGATCACATCGGGTTCAAACTGCTGCCATGAAGAGTACCCTGATTCCTCCAAATTTTCTTTACATGAAGATTTGCAGAACTTTGGCGATCTCCTGCAGGAAGACCATGGAATCAATACTAACACGACGACCACAACTACGAGCAACACCACGACTGCCGCCACTATTAACTACAACGGAAATCAAACAGCAATCTTTGATCTGCAAGATGTCAATAACGACATTTCCGCTTCGATTGACTTCTCTCCCTCCCCTCCGTTTTTGGTTTCCCCATTTGTCTGTCCTCAACAAGACCACCTGATGATGGATTTCCCTTCGGTGCAGCTAATAGAAAATCAACTTCCACTGAGAAATAGCACTGACGGGTTACCAAATTTTACCGTGAAACTATGTCGCGGTTAACTGGCCCTCCATTGATTACCTCAGTGTTCAAAGAAGATTGCTTGTCATCCATGCCTCCATATATTCCTTTGGACCCTGCGTCGCCTTCTTGCTCCTTCATTGGCCCGACGAGGATGTATATGCCAGGGAATATGACCAGCACATTATCTGCTGGTAGGCTGGGGATCTTCTCGGGAAGTTTCCTAATAAAAGAAGATTTGCAAGCTCGAGATCTGGATTACCAGGCAGACGACAACGGTGGAATCTTTTGCTCGGATCCGACCCGGGTGCTTATGCCTGAGGACATGCAGGTATTGACAAGATTTTACAGCTAATTATGCTTCATTTTGACTATGAAGTTTTAAAGTTTAATGCAGTTGGTATGCACATGGCATTAGATCTCCTGTGCTCTCGTAGCATTTGCGGTGGATTAGAACAAATCCTCATGGCATTGTCTCGATTTGATACTGTGTAAGGCATTTTGCGCGGAGAGCCAAAAGCTGATGAATGGGAATTCGAGTTCTGCACCTTTCCCAACAGATATTTCTAATTCAGAAGACCCAACCTATAAAGTAGGAAAGCTCTCGGTTGAGCAGAGGAAGGAGAAGATCCACCGGTACATGAAGAAGAGGAACGAAAGGAACTTCAGCAAGAAGATTAAGGTCTTCATTCTTTTCTTCTCCTCGCATTATTCATGTATTAGTTTACCTTTCCTAGGACATTAACTTTAGCTGAAGAAGCTTTCCCAATATCTGCAGTACGCATGTCGCAAAACTCTGGCAGACAGCCGTCCTAGAGTTAGAGGGCGATTCGCGAAGAACAACGAATTTGGGAAGAACTATAGTTTCGCTTGTGGACATCTTGAGGATGATGAAAAGGAAGAAGTGAGAATAACTTTCCTTACAGAAATCTGCATTCAACATGCCATGTTTGTGGTTCTAAAGAAACTTCCATGGAGCAAGCGATGCCTTACAAATTGCAATATCTATGACAAAGACGAGAACAAATAAATAATCATAGCGAACCTAACAAATATCCTTCCCTGATCATATCCTTTTCGCCACATATATGACACATCCTCGGCTTTTGTTTCAGGTGGCTGTGAAAGAAGATGACGTGATGGATGCATCTGATATCTTTGCTCATATTAGTAAAGTCAATTCCTTCAACTACTCAATCCAATCTTGGATTTGAATAGCCGACAGACCCAAGCAACTCCATTACTGAGTTTTGCAGGACTCGGCGAAGCCCAGATCTCTGCTTCTGCAAACTGGTCGACTAACAAGAATTAGTGGATTAATACATGAGTCAGGATTAACTATTATGACAATAAGAATTAATGTACTTTTGTATATAAGATCTGTATGTTACAAAGTATATCGATTAGACTTTGAAGACGTGAAACTGGGAAATAGGTAATCACCAATTGGATGAAGAACAAGGAAGTTAATTTTGACAGTTTAGACAAAATCTTAGACTTATTATATTTGGTAAAAAGTTTTCTGAGACTATGAATTCTCTTCTAAGAGATATTTGTGTTTTATTGTGGATATAAGTCAGCATTTTAGGAATTCAAATTTCGCATAACTTCATGTTTCCCAATGCCTTTGCATTTCCCCAAGTCTCATTCCCAAAGCCAAACCAAACATAGCTGTTGTCCCAATTTTTCGATAAGCATTCTTAAATTACTAGAAAATCGTCATTCAAATTATATTGATCTTGCATAATGCTGTTGTTCCATTCCCAAATATAGGGAATTTTTTTTTGCCCGATAAGTTTCAATAAGTATTGGTAAACATTGAAAGTTGTTAATAAAATGCACGGTGACTTCTTGTTTATTTTGATAATTGCATGTTGGTAACTTACTGATATTCTTATGAAATTGCAGCTTCTTTTATGATAATTTATAAATTAGCAATTTCATACTACTT